>PQWD01007612.1:0-30404 GCA_019425675.1 Leucinodes orbonalis | reverse complement strand
ATTTTGTACAATTTCTGTGACGCGTGAAGGTAAAATTTTAATAAATAATATCCACTGACATTCACACAGCGCCATCTAGCCCAAGTTAAGCGTGAAGCCTGTAATATGATTACTAAACAACGGATTAACATACTTATATTTTTTTTTGTAATAAACATAGTAGGTATACGTAGACAACACAGACCATTACAAACAGACATGTTCATGGAAACAAATTTTCAAGTACTGCCCGGGGATCGATCCCGGAACCTTGGTGTAGTAGCCGACGTCTCGACATTACACAAAATGAATCGTCTTTTTTTATCTCTATAGGCAGACATTTGACCGCCATCTCACCTGATGGTAGGTAGGGTCGCCAATGAGCCGCTCAGCACGCCTCTCAATCGAGTCAAAGCAGCCAGTTGGTATTTGGCTGATCCATCCCATAGGTGGCAGCAGTATTCCATTCAATACAGGACTTGGGCTTGATATAATGACAGAAGCTGTCCTGAGGTGAAATACCGCTGACTTGGAAAGGATCCCAGTTTTTTAGCTGCAGTCTTTGCTTTGGACTCGATATATTGGCCGAAGTTGAGATTGGCAGAGAGATGACACCAAGAAGTCATCATTGCACATTGCAGGCTGAATCACCCGATTATCCGAAATGAAATATTATTCCGTACTCCGTAGTGCATGTTAAGCCGTCGGTGCCGGCTACAACCTTAGGATGGTAGTCTGTAACTCTTACCAATCCGAATTGGGCCTGCGTGCTGGGTTACGGCACAATCTCCCCCAACTGTGCTGTGCGGGCCTGTACCTACAGTGGGCTGTTAAAGGCTGACGATGAACCTAACTGACCATTTGTATAACCAGTGTCGGACGAGAAAGACAAAACGGAGCCGTGCAACGGTATGAAGTGGCGAGCCAAGCGGCGTCAGAGCGAGACGGCGCTGTGCGAGAGGGACGACATGAAGCCCGCTTTACTGAACAATGTCGGAGACAGGTAAGCGTCAGGTATCTCATAATATATATAACTCAAAGGACAGACTGACTGACTGACATTAATAAATATCCACTGACATTCACACAGCGCCATCTAGCCCCAAGTTAAGCGTGGAGCCTGTAGGTACTAAACAACGGATAATACGCAGGTAGGTATATACATTTTTTGTAAACATATACATATTATACATAGAAAACACCCAGACCAACAGACATGTTTATGCACACAAATGTTTGTACTGGCCGGGGATCCAATCCGGAAACCTTGGTGTTGCAGCCGACATCTCAACCGCAACACCAAATGGGTACCTACATCGTGATCTATCAACGCACAGCCCAAACCACTGGACGGATCGGGCTGAAATTTGGCATGCAGGTAGATATTATGACCTAGGCATCCGCTAAGAAAGGATTTCGATTACTTCTACTCCCAAGAGGATAAAATAGGTGATGAAAATTTGTATGAAACTTCCATTTGAAAGTCAATTTTACCCCTCCGCAACGACCTAAGCCGAGATTATGAACGTCAAAAAATATACAAAAATATAATAAAAAACGATTAAAATACTAAACTAATAATATGAGTTTTGATGCTTTGAAGAAAAAGCGCTTCAGTGTTATGGCCTGTTGAGAAAGAAGCGCTCAAGAAAACTCAACAGTGTAGACTTTTTTAAAAACAATTCCTTAATGTAACAATATATCATAAACACTGAAATAGCTGAGCAGTTTAAGACCACGGATTTTTATCACATAATTCATTAGGTTCGTTGTGTAAATGTTTAAGGCTGAGAGCCATCTGCGCTCGCCACGCGTTCGGTGAAGCTGTAAAGGCCATCTGCGGCCTACAGCAGTAGTTCGAAAAAAAAAGAAAGTCATTTTAAACCGATCAGGCTAAGATCTTGAAAGCTTATATGACGTAAGAATCCCTAAGAAAGGATTTTGATAAAATCCACCCCTATGTGGATAAAATTGGGTATGAAAAATAATACTTCTTAACGCGAGTGAAGCCGTGGGAAAAGCTAATGTTATATATAATTTCGAAAATACATTGGTTCGTAGCGGGGTTTGAACCTGCACCCTCCAGATCGAAGGCAACACTCCACACCAATGAGCCACCCACGCTACTACTCTTGCATTTGTTGTTCGTATCTTAATTTTATCTGAATAAATAATTATTAATAACGTTCTCCACACCAGTTCAACGCCAAAGCCGAAGTCTCGGCGAAGGATGTCGGTGCTCTCGTTCCTCTCGTCTCTGGCCAAAAGACGTCGAAAGCTGACAACGAGCAGCAGTAATCTCCAGCATTTGAGAGGCCCTCACAACTTGCACATATAGAGAGTCATGCAGGGTTTTGGATTGCCAGGTGAGGCTCTTTTTTATGTTACAACTTATACTAATAATATAAACAAAATTATGAATGTTATCCAAATTAATTATTATACATCAAACTAAATCTCACAGCATTACTAAACGAATGGAATTATGAAAACCGAAGCGTTTCTTAAATAAATAATATATATAAAGTTTAAATGAATTAATATTGTACTAATATCAACACTACACACACACACACACTCTCTCTCTCACACACAGACAGACACACACACACGACTCACCCCACACATATACACACACTCACACACGCATACGCACACGCACACACACACAGCCTACGTTTGCAAAGTAAGCGGCAAAAATGAAATTATTTACGACATTACAAACCTCAAAAATAACAGTATTTCCCTAATTAATGATTATTATAAATATAATCTTCCGCTTATCACTTTATCTATAAAAAAAACCGCATGAAAATCCGTTGCGTACTTTTAAAGATTTTAGCGCACATAGGGCACGGGAAAATAAAACGACTTTGTTTTATACTATGCAGTGATGAGTGCAGGAACAGTCAGGACGCACACCTGATGGTACGTGATACGTCCTGACCATGACAGCAAACATTGAAGGAGATAGATCCTCATCAGCTCTTTAACAAGGGACATGAGCCTACTCGTAAAGGTAGCGAATTGGCCTACATTACGCACACCCTTCAATCCTTTCGCAGGCGTGCACAGGTTTCCTCACGATGTAAGAACGTCGGATAAACGTACATATAATTTCGAAGTTATTGGTACGTAGCAGGATTTGAACCTGCAACTCCAGATCGGAAGGCAGTTTAGAAACAGTTCACATCAGTGAGTCACAGACGCTCAATGAAAGGAGACAGACAGTTATAATTCTCCATCAACGCCGCACCGCGCCCGACACCCGGGACAACAGATGTAGTCTCCTATACCCAGTAATTTCACTAGCTACAGTGCCTCATCCCGAAACATAAAGGGCATAACACTATTTCACGGGACGATAATAAAATTGATTTTAATATGTGAGGGTATTAAACATGTTATATATTTTAATGATCAAATTGCATTTGTTTTACAAAAATGTATATATAGTTAAACATGAATTTGCTGTTTGAATATACATCGTAACTAAATAAACAAACATATAATAAACTTTAAATATTTTAGCATATATAAGCTCATGAACTAATTCACTTTAAATATTTACATCACTAATCCAATCGATAGCTATTTTTTCACACTTAGCGTATTCTTATATAAAGGGCCGGCAGCGCATCCCTGCGACCTCAGCTGTTGCAAATGTCCATGGGGCGGTGACAACTTTCCATCAGGTGAACCCAGCTTGCCTCGTTTGCCTCCCTATGTTATAAAAAAAAAAAATTCACACAGCGCCATCTAGCCCCAATCTAGCTCTATCTAATTTGGATACTAAACAATGGATAAACATACTCAACAACCTTTTTTTTGTAAATTCATACATATTATACATAGAACATTTACATATTCACATTTGTAATAATTAAATTATATATCACAACCTAAATTAATAAGGATGCTGCCTGTCTTAACAAGGAGACCACTTTTTGGATCTATTAAAACAACTTATTTTCATAAATCTATGGCGTGTAAACACTATGCCGTAACCGTGTTATACTGTCAACAAACGCATTTTTTATAGTAACTTTATTTGTAATTAAAAAATAAATCATTTGATATGTAGATTTGTAATCACAAGTTACAAAATGTAAGAAACATTTAAACAACCGTTTCTATTTTATTATTGTATTCAATCGGCATCCCGATCGCTAAAGAATTCCAGAAAACAAAATAAACATAGATAATACGATAATACAGATAAAAAATAATTCTACTGATAATAATTATTCATTTTGTTTAGTTAGTAAGTGCCTTAGTTAAGAATTCTAAAATTATCTTAACGTATTTTAAACCAAGCAAGAGAAAGTGTGTTATTGTAATCCTTGGAAGAAAATATAAGTTCGAAATAATATAAATAATGTAGTTAAAATTTATTAATCTTTTCGAAGAATTCCATAACTAATTTATATTATTTACACAAGTAACTTTTCTTATTACATAAAAGCCATTTCTTAAAAAAGTGACAAACATTTAGGCATAAATCACTATGTACTAAGGGAAGCTTTTCTTATTCTAGGTGAAGGTTGAAAGAAAAATAATTAAATTACAGAACATCCAATTGTAACTAATAGTGTTTAGATATTTTCCCTAAATTTTTCCTTTGTATAAAACGAGGATCATTTTATATGAAGGAAATATATTTAAATAAATGTAATTTGAATAAATAATATACCCATTTCCATAGCAGTTGAACATACTGTGACTACATTAAAAACTCATCATTAGTTTTATTTATCAATTCATCAGCTTTACTGAAATAAAAAATTGCGAAAAGACACTGTAAGTAAATATTTATTCAGTGAAAACAAACTATAACAAAATAAAGTAAATCACAAAAAAAGAAACATAAAATACCTTTCATTCGTTTATCACTGTACTGTATCACTTAAAAGGCACATACTCAGCATAATATGTGGAGGCAACACGAGGCGCCTCGATACTGGTCTTCCATAGTGCCTCTAGTGGGAGAGCACTTCTGCGCGAACTGTGACTTTGTTTAATTTTTTTATTATCAAGTTAAACAAAAGGTGTCATATTTTAAGTAATAGTTACAAGCGATATTCAATGACTAACATTTATTGCATGGCAAATAAACACACATGTCAATTGGTAGCAGTCTAATTTTATAATTAAAGCTTCTACAATATATTATTTATTGCTAACAAATTTCAGCACCTTTACTATTTAAAGCTTAACCTAATTATATTATGGAGCATAAAACATACTGTCAAATAAAAATTAAAGGTTTTTTAGTAATAAACATGTCAAACAAGCAAAATGGGTAAAACTGTTAATAAAATGGTAATTGTTAATTCATTTATAGAAAACAAAATATACAGAATAAAAATTGCAGATCATACATTTTGTATGAACATCTTAGAAATTTATTTCATCAATACTTTGCTGCAATTGCAGATGACTCGAACTGGCTGAAAAATCAAGTAGAAAAGTGAGATGGCTATGAAAAAAGACTTAGTCCCAAAAAAGGCTGTATATGTAAAAAGAATACTGCAACATGAAAATCGTTTTTTTTCAGCTAGATTTTTTCTGCCCGTTTTAGCCTAATTAATTGCAGAAAGTATAGTCCAGTTTCAATTACAATTGAGTATCATTTCTAAGACTCATTATTTAAATCCAAGTCAAATTGTAATGAGGCATAAATTTTGAGCCCCAAAGTCCGAAGAATCTGTATGTAATGTAGGTTTCTATGTCTTTCATTATATAATAATCAGGTACCATCAATATCTAGTCAACAAATTTGTCTATATCATATTGTAATTCAACATTATCCCCACATGCTGGTTCGTCCAATCCTTTACTCTTGCGATCTTCCAAACGTATACATTTGAGACACGTTTCCCCTTTCCTAAGCCAGCAACCACGATGATACATCGTGTTGCATTTGTCACACATGATTGCCCCGCTGTCGAATGGGTACATGACCTCATTGTTGTGGCATACTTCACACAAATAACCTTTTCCAGAACATAACGCACAGTTCGTTATATGACTGCGGCATGTTTCTGTGAGTTCAGTCAGTTTCGATTCCAATGAGCCATCGTTGATAGCTTCCAAATGGGTCATACTGTATTTGTTGTTAACATCACCGAGCTGAACGAATAGTGGAGATAGCAAGTTGGTGCCTTCTGGACAAGCGCATAAGTACCGCCTCATCCATTCCAAGTCGCGTCTCATTTTGTGCACCCACTCCAACTCTGCTATGAAGCTGAAGAGTTGGGGGTTGATGCTTTCGAGGTCAATGTATGGGCGGGCCCAGGACAACGTGAGCATTTGAAACGCTAATCGTGAGATGTATCGCTTCTCCCAATCCCAGTTGTGGACAACCCTGGCTGGGATCGCAAACATGTCGTTCCAATGGCACGTCGCACAGAAGTATAAGCCAGTATAATCGCACAACCTGGGCTCGTTCCATGTATCTTTGAAGGTAAGAGTGAAACACTTGCGCACTTATAATCTTGTTGGGCGAGACCTTTCTCAGGGCATATTTTCATTTCGAACTGTCCCCTTTCTGTCATAACAACATGAGCGCACACCCTACATATTTGATCGACACATTTGAAATGACACAAATAACCACAATCAGTACATATGTATGAACTTTGTACTATACTCCATATTACGCCACTGCAGTGATCACAATACTGTTTTCTGTTACTCGGACTGGTTTGCTGCTCGAAATGGTGGCCTTTGATTGCCACTCGGGTCCTAACTTGACCATCGTTCTCCTTCAGGTCCTCCAATCTTAGCCGTAACTCGACGAGGTACCTAACAAGCCATTTGCGCTCGTCCGAACACTGTGGCGTGCTCAAAACAAGCTCCTTGCACTGAGTGACGGCCTTCTCGACTTCATCGCGTGTCGCTGAGCTGTGTATCTTAAATTTTCTGTTCGATATCGACTGAGGAATACTATTCGAGTCGTAACTTTCGTCAGCTGACACACAGCCCGACGTTGACGATGATGCGGAAGACGTTGATGCCACATCGACGCTTCTGGGGCTGCAGCAAATGAGGCTGTTCTTGTATTTAGGGGAATCATTGGCCAGAACTGCAGCCATGACGAATTGTTTCGATTGCAACAAAGGAAAAGGTAAATTACGTTGAATTTGACACTACAATTAATTTTGACGCGATTTTTACTATTTTAAAGTTAGGGACTGTCACTAAACGCGATTAGTCACACATTACGTATCACTTGTGCGTGCTATTTTCATTGTTTTGATGGAATAATAGCATTAAAATGATAATTAAATACTTCGCAGTCACTTTGAGTGACAGATAGACAGATGAGTGAGACAGATGAATAGAATTATTTTGTCAAGTTGCTACACCTGATTTTTCATTCCTGTCTGCGCAAGTGCGCATCCATAATAAAAGGGATGTGAATGTTGTTATACATTTAATATAAAATAGGCAGATAATTTGGTAGAAAAATGTTTCATCTAAATTACTTTAATTTAACCACATCTGCATATAATAAATAACGAAAATAATTATTGTACTCAGACAATGATTGTCATGTTATTAGATGTACGAAAATTATGCTATATGAAACGGAACGGCATAAGAATATAATCTATGAGCATCTCCGTCATTGCGCAGGCGTGCCAACTTGAAGGTTAAATACGCCATAGTTTTCAAAATACATTGTGTCTTTTGGCTTAAAATGTCACGCAAATCGTATTTGAATGAAGTAATGGATACTAAATGTATATTCGCGGAATAGTTTGAAAAGTTTGTTGTTTAGTTAGATAACCGGTCCGTAATAAATTCACACAACACGCAAATTAATGACGATATAATGACTCAGACATTAACAAAGAGGTCAACCCGTCTACTAATAACCTGTTTGTGTTTATATTTTGATGACCTGTTTCATAATTAAGTATGATCACGTGTATTTACAGAACATTATAAAATAAACGAGATTATTAAGCCACATTTGTTATTTATTTAACATTATCTACATACGGCTAACCTAGTTTCATAAGACGAGTTACCTTATTTTTTTTAATTAAATGCCAGTTCATAGATGAACTGAATTGATAAGGTTATTTTATTGTTTGAGCTTCTTAAATCCTTGACAATCCCTTTCGTGTGTGAGACTAGGCAAAACATATTTTGGTCTAATAGCAAAAAGTTCATGAGCGTAACGTCCTTTGGGCTAGACGATAATGATGAAATCAGTAGGTACCTAAATCGTTATTAGAAGAAACTAATAGCTGAACTATAGCAGATAAAACCTAAATGCCCTTAAGTTCTACGCGCTATGTGTATTGCCTACAGCCACTTCAACTTGCTAACCCTGCGGACTATGTCGTTTACATAGTTCTTCTGATGTCCTCATTTCGGACTTTATCGCCGTATCATAGAAGGCTGCCTCTATGAGTATATAACGTGCTAGACGAGGCTAGACGAACCTTGAGCCTATTTAAAAGGCCCTAGAGAGAGGTAACGTTTCACTTTCGTAATTCGCTGACCGGTAACACTGGTTCGACGACTCATTTGGTGTTTGGGGTTGAGGCGTCGGCAACTGCACTAAAGGGTTCCGGGTTCGATCCCCGGGCAGTACAAACGTTTGTGTGCATGAACATGTCTGTTTGTATTGGTGGAGTGTTTTCTATGTATAATATGTATGTATTTCCAAAAAAAATATGTATGTTTATTAGTTGTTCAGTGCCCGTAATACAAGCTTCGCGTTTAACTTGGGGCTAGATGGCGCTGTGTGAATGTCAGTGGATATTTATTATTTCATTTACTGGTCTAGGGCCTTCGTCTAGAGACACTGATGTAATATAGACTAAAAGACACATTAAAATCTCAAACGCTGTCTATTCTTATTCAATTCGACGAGAGACCTCCTTAAATACATGGACTGATGACTTGGTTGAAATGTTGGGTAGCCATACGTAGTTAGGGGAGACCTTGGTTCAGCAGGACATAATTATAAGGCTCTCAAATCCACCTAAGGCATTAACTTGATATTATAGCTGTTTTGAAGAGCGTCGGCAACTCATTTGGACTCTTGCCTTCCGATTTGAAAAGCACAGGTTCAAACCCCGCCACGTACCAATGTGATTTAGAATTTTCGAAATTATATCTACGTTATCCGACGCTCATACGGTGAAGGAAAACATCGTGAGGAAACATGCGCACGTCTGCGAAGAGATTCAAAGGTTGTGAAGTCGGCCAAACCGCACTGGGCCCGCGTGGACGACTAAGGCCTAATCACCCTATACGGGAAGGCTTGTGCCCCTCGGTGGAGACGTTTAATGAGCTGATGATGATAACTAGAAACCCTTTAAGTTATGAACCTTGGTCATCCTAAACTATCTCACCGTAGCTGCGTTTAGTTCAGCTTTCTGGAGTGAAATGGGCAGTAAAGTTAATAGATGTCATAAAAAATAAAGTATGATTAATCATCATTTCATCATCATTACAGCCTAATATGTCCATTGCTGAACAATGGCGTCACCTAATGATTGCCACGTGGAAAATGGGGCGAACAAGTGGGGATCATTTAATATGTTGGTTATTTTCCAGGTTGTCTGGACGCACAGGGTATGCACTGCTTATTTGCATAAATAAAGTGCACGCCACTGCCGGTAATTTTAGTGTGAGTTTTTTTTTCACAGAGCCGCTATTTCGAGTGTGATGAAAGTGAGGGGTACAGTTCGGACGAAAGTGACTATAGTGCGTACACGCAACCAACACTGCCAGTGCCGCCGCCGCCTTACGAAGATGATGATGATGAGGTCAGTATACTGAAGTGTGAAGACCATCTACGGCCTATAACTCAAATGAATTGGCGGCCATCTGCAGCCAACACTCTTCTTAGTTTTAAAATTTTAAAATTCAAATTCAAAAATTCAAAATTCAAATGTTCTTAAAATAAATTTGTATGCCATCTCTGGCCAAACATAGAGAACACTTTAACTCATGTTCCACCTTACCTCTGTACCTATGTGACACAAATAAATAATTTGAATTTGAATTTTGAATTTTTGAATTTGAATTTTAAAATTGAAATTTAATAGGCAGGAAGTAAATTCGAGTACTTAAATCTCGCGACAAGCTTTTATAACATATCATTATCATCAGCTCATTCAACGTCCCAACCGAGGCCGTAGTCGTCCACGCGGGCCCAGTGCGGGTTGGACGACTTCACGCACAACTTTTGAAAAGCAGGCGTGCGCAGGTTTCCTCACGATGTTTTACGTCACCGTCATTGTATAACTATTTTATATCATATAAATTATTTAAAATGCCTAAATTTGAAATGTACGATATTAACAGTAAAAGTTTATTTAATTCTTTGTAGCGCATTTAAATAAATGCTTGTTTTTAAAAAGCTAATTTTATCTAAATTTCATTTTATACTTTTTAGTTTATCGCGTTATTCCCAGCAAGCCCTTAAATTTGTTACCCATATTTTAGGAATGCAATAAAATTATTAGTCCGCCATTTGGATAAGCCGCCATTTTGAATTTAGAATGATGTCACACTGCTAATCATGCATTTTCATCCGAACTGCAAGTGAATAAAAGCTTGTAAAAAGCATAACATATTGTTGGGCATTTTAGGTGTTCATAGACACGGTGCCAGGCGACAACACGTCCACAGACATGCTGCTGGAGACGAAGGAGCCGCCGACGCAACATTCCTCGTGCGCCGATGATGAAGATGCAGAAATGCAGCTTGAGGTCGCGGCCGGCACGCCAGTATTACTCAACTATCTGCTGACGCATCCCGTCACTTGCGTTGTCCAGTAGACAGGGGCATTGTCGTTTGTTTTTTGTTTTAGGCATGCGCAATTGGCTTTTTGCCACGGACGGGTTAGTAGGGAAACATAACATTTTAAAAAGAACCGGCATTTTTGCAGTTTGGTAGACTGAGGTTTTTATTTGACAGTGACAGTTGTCAAATGTCAGTTGGACAGTGATATGTGGACTGTCAGTTTGACAACAGGTCAACAGGCCAAACCACTGAAGCGCTTTTTTTTTCAAAGCATCAAAACTCATATTTTTAGTTTAGTATTTTAATCGTTTTTTATTATATTTTTGTATATTTTTTGACGTTCATAAGTGCTTTTTGTAAGCCTAATTTGAAATAAATGTTTTTGACTTTGACTTTGACAGTTACAGCTGTGCACTGTCAGTTTGACAGTGACACTTGTAAACTGCCAGTTTGACAGTGATAGTTTTTTAGATTAATGAAATTGGTTAAGTTGGTTGGTTATGTATAAAATAAAAAAGGAACAATTTTGAAGTCTACCTGAAGGTGCCTACCTCAGTGGAAATGACATAATCAAAGATGAGCAAACCTGCCTTTTTAGACTATTTTTGGGCAAATATATTTTTACTCGTTTCTTGAATGGATTTGAGTTTTTAGGATTTTGCTAGGTTCTTTAACGAGACTTTTTAGTTAAGTCTTGTAAAGCTAACAATCTGTCGATCTGTTTAGGCTGTATCAGGGAACATAGAAATCTGTCGTTAACTTAACGAGACGTTTTAGTTAAGTCCTGTTCAGTTAACAATCCGTCGATCCGTTTAGGCTGCAGCAGGGAACATTGAAATCTACATACATACATACGCTTGAAAAACGTAACCATTCTTCGGCAGTCGGGTTAAAAAAAACAAAGCGCAGGCCGTCCCTCGACCAGATGGACTGAGGACCTGGTTAAGGAGGCCCGTAGCAGATGGTTTTTAAGGTCAATTCATTTTTTCAATGCAATTTATTTATTCACAAACAATATACATTGTGTTTGAAATGTCAATATGCATGAAGGTTGTGAAGGTTATTCTTAAATATGAAATCGAAAAATGCTTAATCCAAAGAAATCTTTACAGATACTTTCTTTATTAAATGTAATATCTCTACCACCTGTATGATTATCTGTATTGTATATGTATGTATTAATGATTTTTCAAAACATAACCCTTCTTCGGCAGTTTGGCAAAAATAAGTTTCATTCGTTACAGGCTTAGATAAACAATACACTAACGAAATGCACAATCACGAAGATATATCAACCAAAAAATCACCGAGCCGCTTGACACATATGTTACATTTATGACTCAATATTATTAAAAAAAAATTGACCTTATGGCGTCATTAAATGGGTACAAAATCAAAAGCACGAGCACAATGAAGTAAAAATTATAGATTCGTGATATATTCACATAACAACTGAAAAAAGTGTTCCGAATGCAGCGGCAGCACACATACACATATTTCGAATGAGCGTACATTTACCTAAACAAAGAGCCTACAACTGTAATCCCTTTAACGGTTCGTTTTTGTAGCACGGCTGGCGTATCTACCTTTATATATACAGAATATCATTGCACGAGCATGATACAATGTCACTATGACATGTAGCGAGCGACATTAAGACTAAAAATTTGGCCCAACTGACGCGATGGGCAGACTTGCCCGGACACATTTTGAGTGAGATTGTGCATCTTTCCTTCATCTGTCCTTTATCTAAGGTCACAGGTTAAAAAAGGCGTAAATGTCATTAACTCATTGGTATAAAAAAAAACATTTTGAACATTATGCCAAAATATTTTATGGATAATTTTTTTATTCAATTATATTATCCAGTGAATTAAGTGTTCAAATATTCGGACGAATATTAAGGTATAATTAAATTAATTAAGTACAAACTTTAATTAAATTTTAGGCTATTCTCTCGCTTTAATTGTAGCTTAATGGCCTAATCAGTATTTAAGATGGTTCCTCTTAAATTAACTTTACTTTGTTAGTATCCGATCTAAGTTTGGAATAATTTAAGTTTAGATATTTAAACGTGTAAGCTTAGATCTATTGCATTGGGCTACTATCGACGGCAGTTCATATGTGTACATGGCCAATATTTGTATATAAAACATATAAACGATTGGTCGACATCACTGGAGACCGAAAATCTGGCAGAGGTAGCTGCCAAAGAATTAGTTTAGCGATTTAAAGTAACGCTGCCAGTATCTTCGGAACTTTACCTGAGGGGAGTTCTTTTAATTATTTTATTTAGTTGTAATAAAGTATTTTTTAAAGTTTTTAGTTTGATGTTTGTGTTATAGTGTTTTTATATTTAAAAAGAATATTCTCTAAATAAATAAAGCTCACGCGTTGGTCCCAGAGGGGTAGGCAGAGATGATGGTACGCCACTTTGCGCGGTCCTGACATACTTGCCTAGCTTCATTCACATACATCAATCTTTTCATACAAGCTCTGTTATTCCTTTTACCATATTAACGAATAGAGTAGATTTTCAACTACCTACCGTGTCTTCGTAACCTGCCTCTTCAGGAGCAAACACTATTATTTATGTATTTATAATTTGTGGTCGTTAAGGGCCTTCTAGGCTCTCTAGATTTAAGTTTCTCCAAATATAATAAATTTAGTTTAAAATTATTTTCTTTTTTAGTACTGGATCCACCTTTTCTGCTCGTACAATGCGAATCTTGTAATGGTGTAATGGTAAGACGTGTCGACTACACCAAGGATTCCGGGTTCGATCCCCGCGCAGTACACACATTTGTGTGCATGAACATGTCTGTATTGGTCTGGGTGTTTCTATGTATAATTATGTATGTATTTTAAAAAGTTTTTAAGTTTCATCAGTTGTTTAGAACCTTATGCTAATGCTTAGTTTGGGGCCTAACTATTAGCACTAAAATTATTAAGTACTTAATAATTTTATGATTTTAGTGATCAGTCAAATTTAATTACATATTTAATTGTAGTTATGGAATTGCTAGCTTGATAATTATGAATAAGATAGAATATTGCTGTAACTCATACCTACTATTAAGGTTAATGCGATTTGGATTAAGTAATTCCACTTAGTTAAGTAGTAGCTTTATAAGAACCAAGACATCAGTGAGAAACGCCTGAATTAATATAAAGTTATGTGCAATATTATTTTAATGTCTTGTTTCTGGGGATTGTTATCCCCGCGAGTCTTTAACCGTATGAGCTTATATAACTTCTACACATGAGATACTGCCATAACTTCCAATCTTCGGTTGAAGCCTACAGTACGTATAAAATGTGCGGATAGTTCCCGCTCGTCACCCCTAATAAAACTTTACAACTTAATCAATTCTACGATAACCATATTGTAATATTCTCAGGGCAAGCCTCGTGTGGTCGTCTTGGCAACACTTTGAGTTTTATTTACTTTTAGGAATACTAAAAATGATTTGAAAAGTACTAGGGGACCATACATAACCAAGAGGTTCTGTTGTAAACAACTTATGAAATTATCGAACTGATAAAAAATGCTGTCCACTGGTACTAATCGGACACCTCCTATGTAAACATGGTCTCGTAGTACTTATAATAAATATAATGGATAGTAGAAGATTATTTGTGTTTGAGGGTCAAAAAGTAATTTAGGAAACAATATAGTTATTGTAGAGTTGATTAGGGGGGACTAGTGGGATTTAATAAAAAAACTCACTCGTCCCCGTGAGACAAAGCTGAGGGTTACGAGCGGGAACGACCCCAATGAGCGTGCGCCGATTTTAGAATTTCAATAAAATACACACACCCGCTGAATGTTTGTCCCTAGGCCGGGTACGGCACCCAAGGGGGAGTAGGCGGGGACTGTTGTGTTCTAATATTAGCGTCAGGATGGCCGGTCACTAGATGTATTTACTATCGAAATTATTATCAATATTGCTGCCCAATTACTTCTATTTGGTACCCATAAGTAGGCAATTAGTGCCTGCACAATATTGTGGAGGCAAATATTCGACATAGAGCGTCGGTGGCGCAATGGTGATGACTGTTGTCCACCAACCGGGAGGGCTGAGGTTCAAATTTCGAAAATACGAAAGCACATTGGTACGTGGCGGGATTTGAACCTCAGCCCTCCCGGTAGGAGGGCAACAGGCCACACAATTGAGCCAGTGCAATATTATTATTATATTCAACATTTACTTACTGTTAAGATGGTAAAACATTAATTTTTCAATTTTAATAATTAAAGTATGATAAAGTAACTACATAAATTATAAGATTAACAAGTACCTGCGTATGTTTAAATTCGTCCATTTATTTATACTCAATATTATTTTACAATGTTCAACTGAAACTTAAGAGAGAAAATAAAGTTTAATCTTTAAGTATCGTTTTATTTCTTGTTGTGATTTAGAATTGGGATAATGGCAACTGAATTAAGAGAGATTATAGTCCTCTACCTCCCTCTACTTTTGCCCATTGTCGCCTGGTTTTAATAAGAAAAACAACTTTAGAAAAAAACTAAGTAATCGATATGAGCAATTCATAAATAATAATATTATAAAGCTGAAGAGTTTTGTTTGTATGATTGTTAGTTTGTTTGTTTGAACTCAGGGACTACTGGTTCGATTTGAAAAATGCTTTCAGTGATGGATAGCTTATTTATCGAGGAAGGCTATATATCATCACGCTACGAGCAAAAGAAGCGGAGCAGCAATGAAGAATATTTCAAAATCGGGGTATTTTTTCCATACTTGGAGCTTCCGCTGCGTAAACGGTTAAAGTTTCGCAAGTCATGTATCAGAGTATTGTTCTCCTTTTAAAGGTCTAAAAAAAGTCCGCGACAGCATATGTCTATTAAGGTAAGCTCCCTATAATCTCTCTTTCGCTATTTTTTTCTTCTAAAATAATGCATTGCGTAAAGGACTATTGTGCCTTGTATGAGGTATAGGGTGATAAAAATAAATACTGATAAAAGATTAGGGTCTAAGTAAAACATATGTATAATAAAGACATCATTTTATTTCCGTACATTATGTACATCAAATACACTACATTAGTACACTAAGCCCTATTTCATCACACACAAACTTTGTACTAAATTAATCACTTCTCTAGAGTCTGTCGCAGTCACACTAACTACTGTAGTCTTTATCACACCTGTCATCATGGCCCCAGTACTTCTGATTCCTGGGTACATCACTAACATGCCTCCGAGGTCGTGACTTCACAGACTCTGTGACATTGTCATCACTGCCGCTACTCCGTCTGTTTACGCGATCACTTAACCTCAAACCTCTTGAATTCCTCGAGGTCCGAGGGTTATTCTTGGCATCTTTGTTTTGCTCTTTGTCATCATCCACATTGTCTTTGGACCGCTGGGACATCGAGTTCCTTTGTATATTCCTGTTCGAATCTTTAATGTCATTCTTCTCTCTCTCTAAATTGTTCACTAGTCTTCTGTACTGCAGTTTCTTCTCTACTTCGCTACTCACTCGCACCGTTTGCTGTGGTCCATTTTGCGTTAATTGTTTAGTGTTTAGTTGGTTTTGCGTTTGTGTTGCACCGTTCTCTTGTTGTTGGTGTATCACTTGATCCTGAGGCTTTGGGGGTGAACAATCTACCACTGTGACTGGGGACGATGACATCACAGACGTATTGGACACTGTATCTTCATCTTCCTCCTGCCTCGTCTGTCTCCATGTGTTCAAGTCGTACCGTTTGGATAGACTGCTTTTTGACGTTTTATTATTGTTCGGCGAAGAAACAGCTTGCTTCTTTCTCAAAAGACCTGCGCCTGCTCCTAGAATCGGTCTCAATTTTGGCGTATTCGTCGCATCTTTCAGACTTATCTCGGAGACATTGTGGCTAATATTCTCTGTGTTGCTGTCATCCGAGGTGCTATCCTCCTTCTCCGGACTCTTCTTCGAGAAGCTGTCCTCACTTTGTTTTTCGTCTGGTGTCATCTCTAGGTGATGCGTAGAACTGTTGCAAAGTGTTGGGAGTGGGAGGAACTTGTTGAGGCATAGGTCAGCGGATAGGAGCAGCCAGATGGAGCTGACGGGCGGCGGAGAGCAGACGGAGACGGATGGAGATGCAAGTCGTCCAGCTCTTTGGCGGTGTCCTGCGATAACAGTTCGCGTCCGTTCTGCATCAACTGTAATAGAAATTATACATTTGTAATGTCCATGGCAAAGGACTGAAATATTTTCATAAAACCTTAACCTTGTTGAGTTTTATGAAAAAATTTGTAGTAGTAGTAATAATATATGTTATGTCACAGTTTCTAAACAATGTATTTAGCTCAAAGCTATTCACGCGTGTGACTGCGTGAGAAAGTGGTACCCATGTATGTGTGTGTGTGCTATATATGTACCTGCGTGGCCAGAGTCCTGTGTGCCCTGGTGTCGTCGCTGGCCAGCAGCGCCCGCATGTACTGGAGGAGCGGGGCGGCCAGTATGTGCACCTTGCTTCCGTTGGATAGTCGAGCCTCTGGATATGGGAAAAAGGTGCAAAATTAATAGAATGTCACGTGAAACAACGACCTGCAGGAAAAAGTATTTTAATTTGATTAGAAACACTTCATGCAACGCATATTGCTGAGACACTGGAGCCTCACCACAGGTCAGTACTAAAAGCTGAGTTTTGGTCTCCTTAACCTTATGTGTTTCAAAGTGATAAATCAATATTATTAAAAAGATAAAGAATGGAACACAGAAAAGCTTCCTCGTCTTCAAGTTGGAATTCCAAGCTTACCTCACCTGAGGTGAGAAAGGTCTGACAATAACGGACGATATGGCTCCAATTATATTAAAATGGGGTATCTATATACAAATAAATAAATATATACCATAATCAAAAGTACATAATAAACGAACCTGCATAGTAGTCCCCTATGAGGATAGCCGCGTTTATTAGGTACTGAGGATCCGCTCGCTTCAACACATCCAATTCTGCCAACAATGTAACAATCGTATTATTACCTTGAATAAAATGCATGTCTTAATTTTATTTTGAGCTTGTGTCTCCTTTTTGATGGATTTATCAGTTGTAAAAGTTCCGAGAACTACGACGTAGCGTTAGTAGCACAACAAATTGGTAATTGTGTCGTAGCGTTTCATAGTCGCACACTGTATCGTAGCACAGCCCGTAGTTAACCACGTAACGTCGTAGCACAAAACACGTTCCATTGCAGCTCGTAGCCGTACGCGTGCCAAATATTAAATTTCAAGTGAAAACAAATTTCAAAGGTCCCCTAGATGGCAAAATTTAACTCGTTATAATCGGCATCAAAGCTTCTACAAATCTAGTTTTGACTAGTACTGCTACTAATTGAATGTAGCTCTAACATAAATCTCTTGTGAACGAACTCACAGAAGAAAAAAATACCTTAGAGCCATACCTCCAAGTTGTAGTAGTTATCTGTAGCCTTGACTTATTAATTGCTTATGCTATATATATATATGTTGTAGTTGGTTTAATTTAATTTAATCCTCCGTTGATTGCGAAAGCGACCGACCCATAGGCGGGTGTGGATACGCCGGTGGGGTTTAGTGGGTAAATTCGTCGTCGTGGCGCACCCTTTCATTTCTGAGAGGGTCCGCCACGGCGGCGAACTAGTCCCACATATCCGAGCCGATGCCTCGATCTTCTGGCGCGGCAGTCGAGGACTTCCCCACTCCGTATCAAAACAAAAAAAGGTGGTTTACTTACTGGGAACTCTACACTTGCGGCTTACGGGGCTCTACATAAAACGTCATTGAAGAAAGCCTGGGTGACCTAGGTTTAAGCCTAAGTTAACTGCTATACATAGGCGTTGTCTTGCATTTAACATTACTACTGCGGTAGTTACTTACTTGCAAAAGTCTCTTGCATGACGACATTGAGCAGAGTAGTCCGGAGCAGGTGATGGCGTTGCTGGCGAGAAATAGATGCGCCCACGGCGGCCAACTTGCGAGCGGTACTCGAGCGAGTCAGAGCCGCGCCTCGGAACGTCGCAAACGCCTGTCTGTTGGACAAAATTTATTTGTTAGGAAGTTTTTTTGCTATAGTAATAATAAAGTAATCCATATTAATGGAATAGGGTTAAAAATAAAGAATACTCACTGCAATCTCGCCTCGTCAGGGCAGACGCTGGTCACGGCCGCCTCGAAGTCTCGCAGCTTTCTGTTGAACTGGATGCCGTCTTCGCCGAGGGAGAACTGTTCCAGCTGGGGGGCAGAAATAATCAGTTGTTAGAACGTCATTCATTCGTAAGGTGCGTAAAGTTTGTTCACTTGCGTAGGTGCGCAAGTTGCGTATATGGTCTAGTTGGTGACGCAGATTGGCTCATCCTTACACGACGATATTGTCATCTGTACAGCCTAGAAGTGTATTGCTGTCGAAGGCCCCCCTAATGCATTCCACGCGGACCGATCCCTAGTTGACTACATCCATCTGCTGCTCTCCCAACACCCAGGCCTTCAATTTTACTAAACTGATATTAGTAGAATGAATTCTCTAATGGACTAAACCAATAGAATGGAACCAATTAAAATCTGCTATAATAAGTATAAATTAGATTCTNTACTGCGGTAGTTTTACGTTTGCAAAAGTCTCTTGCATGACGACATTGAGCAGAGTAGTCCGGAGCAGGTGATGGCGTTGCTGGCGAGAAAAAGATGCGCCCACGGCGGCCAACTTGCGAGCGGTACTTGAGCGAGTCAGAGCCGCGCCTCGGAACGTCGCAAACGCCTGTCTGTTGGACAAAATTATTTGTTAGGAAGTTTTTTTGCTAAGTAATAATTAAGTAATCCATATTAATGGAATAGGGTTAAAAATAAAGAATACTCACTGCAATCTCGCCTCGTCAGGGCAGACGCTGGTCACGGCCGCCTCGAAGTCTCGCAGCTTTCTGTTGAACTGGATGCCGTCTTCGCCGAGGGAGAACTGTTCCAGCTGGGGGGCAGAAATAATCAGTTGTTAGAACGTCATTCATTCGTAAGGTGCGTAAAGTTTGTTCACTTGCGTAGGTGCGCAAGTTGCGTATATGGTCTAGTTGGTGACGCAGATTGGCTCATCCTTACACGACGATATTGTCATCTGTACAGCCTAGAAGTGTATTGCTGTCGAAGGCCCCCCTAATGCATTCCACGCGGACGATCCTAGTTGACAAATCCATCTGCTGCTCTCCCAACACCCAGGCCTTCAATTTTACTAAACTGATATTAGTAGAATGAATTCTCTAATGGACTAAACCAATAGAATGGAACCAATTAAAATCTGCTATAATAAGTATAAATTAGATTCTCATAAGCGCAATTTAATTAAGCCGACTCGGGGCCCTGGGTTCATTACAACAGTAAACCAGATGCGAAATATCACTGTATTCCATAATTTAATACACACGTAGCATTTATGATACAAACTGATCTTTTTTTAATGACACATACAATACCGATAAACCCCGGAACCCCGACTCCCAATATATAAAAACACTTACCAATGTTAGCAAATGTCTGTACTTTTCGCCGATGGCCAACAACTGTTTCAGTTCTTCGTCTTTAATGGGATTCTGATATTTCACGCCATTCTTCACTTCTTTCGGTAAGTCCTCTTTCTCAGGCGTATCTGCTTTCTTGTCTTCCATATTTGCTGACTCTGTAACAGCCGTCACTATGTCTTCAATTAAACGGTCGTTTGCCCAATCCATTTTTTTTGTTTGTTTATTTTAGTTTATTTTAAAGATCGTCTGTGCTTGAATTAAGCCAGTATCAGATGTAACAAATTCTACAAAATTCGTTCTAATTCAAACAAGAATATGAGACACGTATTAAATTAGATTTGAGACACAGTTATTTTTTTCTGATCGGTTGCGATAGAACGTAAGAATACGCGCACTAATATCACTTCTATAAGAGTTTACGGAGCGTCATCAAAGGCACGGCTGTCCGCTTTGACTTTCGAATAACGAATGACCAAAGGACGCTCTAAGCACCGCTTATAAAGGTAATAGACGCGCAGGTAGTAACGCGGCGTTAGCTTTAAGTATTTGGAAACAAAAGGATTATAAAAATCACGTGTAATTTTAAATTGGTTGAATACTAATGATATGGTGACAGGATTAAGTCTTAGTTAGTCATAAAAGTGAAAAGTGTATTGTTAACCTATTAAGTTATTGTGTTTATTTATTTAAAATACATTTTTGTTAAGATAAGATAGGATTTCAATTTACTTTCACAAAACTGCATACAATTGAATCTGCATATTATTGTTTGTTTCCAGGAGACACCACGACTAGATTTGGTTGGCTTGGGCCCCTTTTTTATTTAATAAAATATGAAACATTATTTACATTGAATTTATAAGAAGTTGAAGTTTGAGGTCTGTGAAAAGCCGAAGTTTTAAAACAAGCAGATGCCTTCTCACACAGCATGGCTATGGGAAATAAAAAATATTGAAGAGATTTAAAGTAAAAAAAATATTATTTAATTAATGTCTGAAGATGGCACATAGCTACAAATCTTTTTTTTTTTCATTATTTATACTTAGAGAGCGTCGGTGGTTCAATGGTGTGGACTGTCGCCTTCTTACCGAGAGGGCTGAGGTTCAAATCCCGACACGTACCAATGTGTTTTCGAATTTTCGAAAATATATGTACGTTATCCGACGCTCTTATGGTGAAGGAAAACATCGTGAGGAAACCTTCATGTACACCTGCGAATAGATTCGAAGGTTGTGTGTGAAGTCGTCCAATCCGCACTGGGCCCGCGTGGACGACTAAGGCCTAATCACTTGTAGCTTGTAGCGATAAGGCCGCCTTTGCCCACTGTATTGGTTTTTATGGTTTTGTTTGTATTTAATTTATTGTGAGCAATAAAGAGTCTATCTATCTATCTATCACCCTATACGGGTAGGCTCGTGCCCCTCGGTGTTTTAAAATATATTGTCGAAGTTTATTGAACAGTCTCGATGCCATGCAAATGACACTCTTTTTCAATAGTGCTGATTTGCAAATTTTACTTCTACTATTGGTTTACGGGGACGAAGGTAAGTTGTAGTTAAAGAGTCTGTTATCTTAAAAATTATCTGGATTGTTTTGATAAATAGGCAAGATTCTAAAAATGTACAAGCACGGAAAAGTCAGCAATTTCATGGTTTTGAATATAGGTTTACAACTATCTGTGTTTTTAATACCGTAAATTGCTCGAATGCATCTTTTTGAGCTCTAAACATTATATCTCTATATTAAGAGTTGCCCCATAATATAATACCAAGCGCAGTGTTGACATGACAAATCCGTGGTAAGCAGTCAAAACAGTCGGTGTGTCAGCTACCTTTGCAAATTTATATAGAGCAAATGAGAACCTATAGAGTTTTTACATATTTCAACGTAATGAGACTCCCAAGACATATTACAGTCTATTAGAATACCTAAAATTTAATTGTATCTACATTTCCACTGTAACTGAATTATAAGCAATATTTAAATTTAATTTTGGTTTCCTTTGTCTGAAACTCCATGATTTAGTTTTCTCCAAATTAATTTTTAAATATATATATAAAAAACAAATATTCTTTCATCCAAGCAATTATATTTTTAATGGTCCTGTTAATTTCATCCTGGTACGTTTCCAATAGAGAGTTTTCAACAATAACGTACTGTCATCCGCAAAGAGAACCATCGGATAGTCACTAGATCTGGCATATCATTGATGTAGATAAGAAATAATAATGGGCCAGCACGCTTCCTTGAGGTACTCCGTTATTAAGGGATTTTTCGCTCAATCTATACTTCACAGTTTACGCTGATGTTATATAAGTAAGCTCTGTGCACTGAGTTCTATTATTTATCTAAGTACGACTTTATTAGATCTAATGCGATTCCTCGAATACCATAACGGTAGAGCTTATCCAGTAGAATGTTGTGACAACATGATCAAATGCTTTTGAGATATCCGTAAAGATAGCACTTATTGATTTAGCTTCATCCATACACAAAGTCCTCTATTAACCAATTCATATATTGCAGAATTAATAGACATTCTTTTTCTGAAGCCCTTTGCTCCTTTACTAAACATGATTATTTTCAAAGAAGGTATAAACCTATTAAATATATTTTTTTTTCAATTATTTTGAGAAATATTGACAGTATGCTACCGGTCTGTTTATTAATATCTGTTTTTATAAATAATGTTTATTTCTTTCACATTAAAGGTTAACAAGATAATACATAACTGCCTCCTCCATTGGGTACTGTAGCACTTGTGTCATAATAAGCCACTTTTCCTTAGCTTAGCGATTAAAACTAGATTACTTATACTGATACACATTTAGGATACAACTTTTACTACAAATTTTAAGATCCATTATTACAAAATTTAAAATAAAAAGGGTTCAGTAGAATTGTATAGTAAAAATTGAGTGAAAGGCTTACCAAACTAATCACGTGTCAATTTAGGTAGAAAGGTAATTATTTAATTTAAAATGAGGTGGATTTCTAAGTATTTAAAACCCTTAACTAAATAACAACAATAAACTTTTAATCGGTTCTATCAGTTTTGTCGGTTAACATTAAAGAATGCGTATTATTAAGCCGATTAGCTTTCCTGATATTCAATTTTATTTATTTACGGGCCAATTTTATTAACTCATAAATGACCCGTAATTATGACCCAAAAATTCAAAAAGTTATTAATTTTACTTATTATCACAACATATAAGGGTACGAGCAAAACGCATTATACTCAATGAGTTATTAAGGTGATAGCTTCTAAGAAGGAAGTGTCTAAGAAGGTATTTATGGTGACTCATGTGGTGTCATTACACATTGTTAAGAAGTAACCTATTACACCAAGCGTTCCGGGTTCGGTCCTGTGCAATACAAAACGTTTGAGTGCATGAACATGTCTGTTTGTAAAAAGAAAGAGTTTTGCGTCATTATTACAGCCTAATACGTCCACTGCTGAACAAAGGCCTCTCCTAATGATTTCACGGAGCTATTGATAGCTCTTTCCTGGTTAGAAAACAAAATATTATTTCTACGCTGCTTTAGATGATTGTATACGCCTTTGATTGATTCTAAGCTATCTAACTTGAAAAACTGCTAAAATCCATATAATTCCAACACCCACCACAAAGTTTTACAGAAGTAAAGTAGAGAAGGTCATATATATATATACAAGAAAAGTAGCGGACCCAATATTGAACCTGGGCACTCCCATATGTACTGAGGCGCCTGAAGAACAAACACCATTGATACATACTTTTTGTATTCTATCAGTTAGATACGAATCAATTAGTTTGAGGGACGTATTTGAAACACCATAATGTTGCAATTTCATGTGTAAGGTTTTATGATCTACACAATCAAATGCTTTTGACAGATCACAAAAAACTCCTATAGCATCTTGTCTGGCCTTCCACGCATCAAAATATGTTTCATGCGAAATGACAACCATGTTTTACTATTTTATATTTATATATATGAAAACAATGATGTACATTAGTGACAGTATTACAATACATTACGTACCTATTTTGTATGTAATTTGGTATGTACTACTTATTTGTGTACATATAAGAATAATTAAAATAAACATATGTAACTGATTCCCACAACATGTTTTATTTACCTAAATAGGAAAATCAAACTTTCGCACTTATAATACATAATTACATACATATGTAAATATCCGTTTTATACGTCATCCGGTTAGTACGACATAATATCGCCGGTCCCTTGAAGGTCGTTATATCCGGATCCTACTATATATATATATATATAAGTATAAATAATGTAACCACGAGTTTAAAGCTACGTGCCTTCTGCAGGCCTAAATTAAATAATATTTTTTTTTATATTTACTTCTCCATATTATTTGAATTTCTCCTCATAGTCATGCTATGTGGGAAGGCATCTGCTTGCTTTATACCTTCGGCTTGCCACAGAACTCAAACTTCAACACAAATAAATTCAATGTTTAAGTTATGTTTTAATGTTTAATAAGTAAAACAGGGGCTCAAGCCATTCTAATGGCTTGAGCCTCCTGGAAACTAACAATTAGATTGCTGATTCAATTGTATGCAGTTTTGTTGAAACATATTAATGCTCTTATCTTAACAAAAATGTATTGTTAATAAATAAACACAATTACTGAACAGGTTAACAATACACTTTCACTTTTATGGCAGACTAAGACTTTATCCAGTTGACAATCGATTAGTATTCAACTAATTTAAAATTCCATGTGATTTTTATAATCCTTTTGTTTCCAAATACTTCAAGCTAACGCCGCGTTGGTACCTGCGCGTCTATTACCTTTATAAGCGGTGCCCAAAGCGTCCTATGGTCATTCGTTATTCGAAAGTTAAAGTGGACAGACGTGCCCCTGATTACGCTAACTCCTATTGAAGTGATAATAGTGCTCGTTATTATTACTTACTGACTATTGCACTTGATCGGAAAAAAATCCAGTGTCTCAAATCTAGTTTAAAACGAGACTCATATTTTTGTTAAATAGGAGGCTTTAGTGAAGCAAAGACTATCTTTTTTTAAAACACTGAAATAAACAAGAGAAAATGGATGGGCGAACGACCGTTTGATGAAGACCTAGTGACGGCTGTTACAGAGACACCAAATATGGAAGGAAAGAAAAGAAGATACGCCCGAGAAAGTGGACTTACCAAAGAAGTGGAAGACGATGCGAAATATCCCATGAAGACGAAGGACTAAACAATTGTTGACCATCGACGAAGGGTACAGACATTTGCTAATATTGGTAAGTGTTGTTTATATTGGAGTCGGGTTCCGGGGTTTATCGGTACTGTATGTAAGCTTCATTATAAAAAGATCAGTTTGTATCATAATGTACTATGTATCTCGTAAATTATGAAATACAGTGATATTTCGCACCGGTTTACTGTTGCATTTCTTGCGACAATGAACCCAGGACCCCGAGTCTGTAAAATTTAAAATGTGCTAATAGGATTCTAACTGTGTCTCACCAGTAAAATTTTGCACTCATTCGTTCTGTTTTATGGTAGATTTTATTTGGTTACACTTTTAAGCTTAATTAAGAGATTAGATTTAGATTATAAGAGAATTACCATTTTAAGCTTAATTAAAATGGTATATAAACATTAATCGACAAATTTACTGTAGGATTTTAAAATATCGAATTGTCAAGTCATTAGTAAATTAAAGGCCTGGCAAAGTGATGGGTAGCAGATGGATTTCGATAACTAAGACTTGTTCCGCGTGGACAGCATTAGGGAAGGCCTTGGTCAGCTATAGACGTATAAGAGATGACGATAACAGAGAGTAAGGGAGCCAGCCTGGAATCTGCGTCACCAACTAGACCATATATAAGTTGACCACTTACGTAAGGAGACTCTCTTTACGCTTCTCGTAAGGAATGAAATAGTTCGAAGCATCCTGGAATTAATGACGTCCTAACAACTGATTATTTCTGCCCCCAGCTGAACAGTTCTCCCTCGGTGAAGACGGTATCCAGTTCAACAGGAAGCTGCGACACTTCGAGACGGCCGTGACCAGCGCCTGTCCCGACGAGGCGAGTTTGCAGTGAGTATTCTACATTTTATTCCATTAATGTATTGGATTATATATTATTACTATTGATGACCAATTTGGTGTCACGGTTGAGTCGTCG
Organism: Leucinodes orbonalis; assembly: GCA_019425675.1. Taxonomy (NCBI): domain Eukaryota; kingdom Metazoa; phylum Arthropoda; class Insecta; order Lepidoptera; family Crambidae; genus Leucinodes; species Leucinodes orbonalis. The sequence goes on along the minus strand of PQWD01007612.1, from coordinate 3,987 downwards.
GCTATACACCAAGGTTCCGGGTTCGATCCCGGGCAGTACAAACATTTGTGTGCATGAACATGTCTGTTTGTATTTGTCTGGGTGTTTTCTAAGTATAATATGTATGTATATAAGTATGTTAATCAGTTGTTTAGTACCCTAACTACAAGTTTGCGCTTAATATGGGGCGAGATGGCGCTGTGTGAATGACTGTGGATATTTTTTTTTATTTTAATTACTATTGCAAAAAAATCTCGTAACAAATACATGTTGTCCAACAGACAAGCGTTTGCGACATTCCGAGGCGCGGCTCTGACTCGCTCGAGTACCGCTCGCAAGTTGGCCGCCGTGGGCGCATCTATTTCTCGCCAGCAACGCCATCACCTGCTCCGGACTACTCTGCTCAATGTCGTCATGCAAGAGACTTTTGCAAGTAAGTTACAGCTGCAGTCGTAATTTTAAATGATAGACAACCTTTGTCAAGTAGCTAAATTCTTTAGAAAATACTTTTTAAGTGAGGAAAACGTCGAGGTTAACTTGTGTTCTAAAATCGAAAACCACCTACCACATGTATTATTAGCATAAGCAATTAATAAGACAAGGCTACAGATAATTACTACGACTTGGGGTATAGCTACGAAGGTATTTTTTTCTTCTTTGAGTTCACAAGAGATTTTTGTTAGAACTACATTAAATGAGTAGCAGTACTAGTCAAAACTACGTTTGTAGCAGCTTTGATGCCAATAAAAGGCAAAAAGTGCTTATATAATTCTACTAAGCATAATTATTTGCATTTGAAACTAAATATTTGGCACACTCAGGTGCAAGTACTTCTTCGTGCTGCAATGTAACGTGCTTGTGCTACGACGTAACGCTTCGGCTACGAGCTGTACTACAACACAGTAATCGACTACGAAGACTACGAATTCGTACTGCTATAGAATAACTTTCCGCTACTAAGGCTACATCGTAGTCGTACGTCGCTCTTCGCAACTTTTACAACTGATTTATTATGTAGCAGACACGAGTGTCTACACAAATCATGTATTTTCTTAAATTAAGACATGCATTTTATATAAGTAAATATACTATTCTTATATTGTTGGCAGAATTGGATGTGTTGAAGCGAGCGGATCCTCAGTACCTCATAAACGCGGCCATCCTCATTGGGGACTATTATGCAGGTTCGTTTATTATTTACTTTTGATAAACGATATATATTTATTTATTTTAATATGGTAACTGCATTTTCGTACTTGAACCCTTGCCTTTTTTATCTTTCGTTTTTTTACCTTAGCTTCACTTTTTGATATGTTGAAACCAAGGTGAGGAAGATATTAAAATATCATGGGAGCCAAAGTGTTCTTTATAGTCAGACCTTCTCACCTCAGGTGAGGTAGGCTTGGAAGTCCAACTTCAAAACGTGGAATCTTTGCTGTGTTCAATTCTTTACCAAATTAATAATATTGATTTATCACTTTGAAACAGATAAAGTAAAGGAGGCCAGAACTCAGCTTTTATGTGTATGTGTAGGACTCACTCCAGTGACTCAGCAACATGCATTGAATGAAGGTGGTTTTTAGCACGCGACATTTTATTATTTTGCATCCTTTTCCCATATCCAGAGGCTCGACTATCCAACGGAAGCAAGGTGCACATACTGGCCGCCCCGCTCCTCCAGTACATGCGGGCGCTGCTGGCCAGCGACGATACCAGGGCACACAGGACTCTGGCCACGCAGGTACATATATAGCGCACACACACACACATACATGGGTACCACTTTCTCACGCAGTCACACGCGTGAATAGCTTTGAGCTAAATACATTGTTTAGAAACTGTGGCATAACATTATATTATTACTACGTACTACGAGACTTTTTCATAAAACTCAACAAAGGTTAAGTTTTATGAAAATTATTTTCAGTCATTTTGCCGTTTTTTACAAATGTATAATTTCTATTACAGTTGATGCAGAACGGACGCGAACTGTTATCGCAGGACACCGCCCAAGAGCTGGACGACTTGTCCATCTCCATCCGTCTCCGTCTGCTCTCGTCGCCGCCCGTCAGCTCCATCTGGCTGCTCCTATCCGCTGACCTATGCCTCAACAAGTTCCTCCCACTCCCCAACACTTTGCAACAGTTCTACGCATCACACCTAGAGTTGACACCAGACGAAAAACAAAGTGAGGACAGCTTCTCGAAGAAGAGTCCGGAGAAGGAGGATAGCACCTCGGATGACAGCAACACAGAGAATTTAGCCACAATGTCTCCGAGATAAGTCTGAAAGATGCGACGAATATGCCAAAATTGAGACCGATTCTAGGAGCAGGCGCAGGTCTTTTGAGAAAGAAGCAAGCTGTTTCTTCGCCGAACAATAAAAAACGTCAAAAAGCAGTCTATCCAAACGGTACGACTTGAACACTGGAGACAGACGAGGCAGGAGGAAGATGAAGATACAGTGTCCAATACGTCTGTGATGTCATCGTCCCCAGTCACAGTGGTAGATTGTTCACCCCAAAGCCTCAGGATCAAGTGATACACCAACAACAAGAGAACGGTGCAACACAAACGCAAAACCAACTAAACACTAAACAATTAACGCAAAATGGACCACAGCAAACGGTGCGAGTGAGTAGCGAAGTAGAGAAGAAACTGCAGTACAGAAGACTAGTGAACAATTTAGAGAGAGAGAAGAATGACATTAAGATTCGAACAGGAATATACAAAGGAACTCGATGTCCCAGCGGTCCAAAGACAATGTGGATGATGACAAAGAGCAAAACAAAGATGCCAAGAATAACCTCGGTCGAGGAATTCAAGAGGTTTGAGGTTAAGTGATCGCGTAAACAGACGGAGTAGCGGCAGTGATGACAATGTCACAGAGTCTGTGAAGTCACGATCTCGGAGGCATGTAGTGATGTACCAGGAATCAGAAGTACTGGGGCCATGATGACAGGTGTGATAAAGACTACAGTAGGTAGTGTTGTGACTGTGACAGACTAGAGAAGTCATTACTTCGGTACAATATTTGTGATTAAATACGGCTGAAAGAACCACAATGTAGATTAGGTATTAGTTGTACAGATAATTACAGAAATAAAATTATGTATGTAATATCCATATTGTTTAATTTAGACCTTAAAATATTTTTCCTATTTTTAGCATTTTTAATAAGCCTATAACGTTCCTATTTAAGGCACAGCCCATCCCGCACAGCATAGCTATGGGATAACATGGTTTTACTTACCATCAAGTCAGTCGTCTGCTCGTTTGCCTACCAGTCTACCACCTTAGATCAATAATTATCTAACTAGTTGCAGAATCACTTAGACACGGCAACCAAAAGATGTCCGAGCCGCATGACCACCATTGTTATACCTATTTATAGCATAAAACTTTTCATTTAAATTATGACCTTAAAAGATTCATTGCAAGGATACAAAAGCACGAGCACACTACTGTCATTATGCCATGTAGCTAGTGAGCGTCGGTGGCTCAATGGTGTGGACTGTCGCCTTCCTACCGGGAGGGCTGAGGATCAATCCCGCACGTACCAATGTGTTTTCTATATATACTACTCGCGTGCAAGTAAATCGACTCAAGCCTCAAGTGCGCATAAAAAGTGATATAACTAAAAAATGACTTATTTTACCTCTATATAATGTTTTACATAATTAAAGCCTAGTAATTAGGCTTTCAAATGGTAGCATATTATCAGTAATTTAAATAGACACTTGTACTTAGAATGCAACTGAACGCAACCTCCCGTAAACTGCTCTGCGCTCTATTCACAACTTGCGCGACACAACCCCTATCCCCCTGTTTTTTTTCTTATCAGTCGCTCATTAGACGTTGACCTGAACACATCTCTGCAAATTAAAGCGTCATTTGAAGAAAATTATGGATACAACACCTGAAGAAGCCGCTCAAGTCGTTGCCCTGTTGCAAGAAGGGTTGAACCAGCGAGAAGTCGCTCGTCGTTTGAATATGAGTCAGTCCGCTG
>PQWD01007610.1:0-12122 GCA_019425675.1 Leucinodes orbonalis | reverse complement strand
ATAGGCAGCACGACATGCATAAGAAGAATACATGCTGCGACTGTGGCAGCTGCAGAAGCAGATGTTAGTCTTGGGGTCAAGAAATTCTCACTAATGCAGCCACACTAAAGCATTACAATGTAATAAACATAATAAATATATAATAGAAGGATGTCTAAGCTCGAAAATTAATCTAAATACTATATTATAAAAGCTCGAATATACCAGTAAAAAAAAAGTCAAAATCCATTTAATCAAATTAGGCTTACAAAAAGCACTTATGAACGTCAATCCTAAATCCCCTTTCCCCGTCCTTTATTTTTCCTTTTTAACCCTCTGACTGCCAACAAATCAGGCACAATAGAATTCCCATTGTTTGACACTATGTCCGACATGGTAGTGAAGTGTTGAAGGTTGGCAACCTTAGATAAACAATAAACGAAGTGGATGCACAATCACGAAGAAAAAAAAATGTCCGAACCACTTGACGCATACGTTAACTTATTTTTATATTTAGGACATAAAATTATTCATTTAAATTTTGACGCGTCATTGAAAGCGTACAAAAACAAAACCACGAGCATACTACTATGTCATTATGACATGTAGCGAGCGACGTGATTATGAATGAAAAATACTGCCGAACTGACGCTATGGGCAGACTTGACTCGTAAACTTTGAGTCAGATTGTGCAACTAGTTAATTTATATTACTAGTACCATATCTCGATTATACAATCATATAATCCCTCGTGTTTTAAATTATTGAAAGGAATTGTCATTAATCATTGCCGGCAACGCATTTCTGGGACCTGAGGTCCTGCAAATGTCCATGGGCGGCGGTGTCACTTACCATCAGGTGAACCGTATGCTCGTTTGCCTCCTGTTCAATAAAAAAAAATCAGTTGATAACCCAAAAACCGCAATAGTTACGGATTTTGAAACAGATCTGAGAAACTTTTTCGATATATCAAAACGACTTAATTTCATTAACGTTTTATTGCATTATCTTATTGAGCAGATTCTTGGACGTGTTCTTAAGTAATAAGAACTAATCTATAGATTGAATCATGTAAGAAATTAAAAAGAAATACATTTGAAACATTCTAACATGAGAAATACAAATTATACTCATTTTTTGTTTCGTCATTTTTGATCACAAGACTTTTGTCGATATTATGTAGCGTGTGGTAAGTCTATAAAAGTTTTAGGCGAAATAAGTCAAAAATTCTAATTGAATAGTTTAATGTTGGTAGTACATTTTGTGTTATATTTAAGGTTAATTTAATTTAGTAAATATGAAAACGCTTGTAAATATTGTTTTTGTGTTTTAAGTGATAATAAAATTGGAATCGAGATTGTGTTTAATTTATTTAAGGGGCGCGCATATGACAGACTGTCCGTGACTTGCCCGGTGAAGCTGTAAAGGCCATCTGCGGCCAACAGCAGTAGTCAGTTTAATAAAACAATCCATGATGACCTTTTGTGTGCTTCAAGCTGTAATCCTCATATTTGAAGGTTCAATGAAAACAGATTTTGACAACGGCCGACAGACAACAGTCCTTGAAAAAGTCGCACAAGTAAAAAAAATGACGTATCTTAGGAATTATAGCTATAGGTTGGTGAGGATTATGGCTTGAAGATATCACCAAGCCCAGAGAAAAAAATCTCTCAATAATAATATATGTTAAATTTAATCTTATAGTAAATAAACTTGTAAGTTTTATGAGAAAATAAATTTCTTTAAACCTAAGATCAAGGTGTGATCCTCACCTCTGGTACACTCAAACGGTTAAGCCTATCAAATGGATTTATAACAAGACAAAAACCATACATATTTTTTAGTCATTTATTTTCAAACATACAATTAAAACATTCATAACACCAATATGATTCATCATGTATATTCAACGCCAAGTTCCACGCGAAAGGGATCAGTACAATTATTTCCTTTACTGTCAGTGTTGATAGAAATATAAATCATGTTGCTTTACATATATATTAGTCACAGCACTACGGGTCCCTACTTACTAGTACCATCAATGGTACTTGTAAATGGTACAAATGATATTATGCGAAATATACAAAGTTAGATAATTCAGCAATCATGCAAAGAAACAAATTGAATATTGAAGAGATTATTTTTTAAAACAACTCGTTATTTTCCTGATTTATCAATGCAAGTTTAGTAGGTACATTTGTTACATTGTATTGCCTGGACTCGGGCATAACGTAGGGGATACTTTGTAGTGTAAGTCAGTAGAAGTTTTATAGGACAATTGAAGAATAAAAAGGGATCTTTTAATGTTTATATATCATGAATCGCCCAATGCTGTTCCCCATACCCCGTTCCCCTTTCCGAACTAGTCTTCAAAATTTTTAGGGAAAATGAGTCCCCTTGGTAAGTCTTAGGTCAAATAAGTCTAAGGGACTTATTCGAATGTTTATATATCATGAATCGCCCAATGCTGTTCCCCATACCCCGTTCCCCTTTCCGAACTAGAGTTAAGCCATAGTCTTCAAAATTTTTAGGGGAAATGAGTCCCTTGGTAAGTCTTAGGTCAAATCCCTTATTCGTAAATTTTAATATGAATCGAATTCCACAGTCCCCCGTTCCCCTCTTCAAACTACAGTCCGGGCATAACATACGCGATATTATGTAAAGTATGGTGCAATAGTGTAGCGGGCGGGCCCAGGCCGGGCAAGGCTCGAGTCACACACAACAGCGGAGCCAACGAACACAGGAGCGTGTCCAGTAGCACCGACACCGAACCTGAGACCGCTATCTGGCCCTGGAAACGACAAACCCACCATTAATCCATAATAAATACAATAGAAAACATCAACAGACATTGATGCAGCGCCATCTTGTCAATTCAAACAAGGAGCTTGTGCTGTTCGCGCTGAATAAAGAATAACTTTATTTATACAGGACGACCCATGTGGTGTAATATTTGAGACGTCGGCTATTACTCCAAAGGTTGCGGGTTCCATACCCGGGCAGTACAAACATTAGTGTGCATGAACATGTCTGATTGTATTTGTCTGGGTGTTTCTATGTATTTATATATTAACAAAACAGTATATAAGTATGTTTATCAGTTATTACAGTGCTAATGCTTAGTTTCCGCTAGATGGTGCTGTGTGAATGTCAGTGGATATTTATGAATTAGATTGTATTTATTACTTAAATACATCATCATCAGCTCATTAAACGTCCCCACCGAGGGGCACGAGCCTACCCGTATAGGGTGATTAGGCCTTAGTCGTCCACGCGGGCCCAGTGCGGATTGGACGACTTCACACACACTTCGAATCTCTTCGCAGGCGTGCATGAAGGTTTCTCACGATGTTTTCCTTCACCGTAAGAGCGTCGGATAACGTACATATATTTTTCGAAAATTCATTGGTGCGTGTCGGGATTTGAACCTCAGCCCTCCTGGTAGGAAGGCGACAGTCCACACCACTGAGCCACCGACGCTCTTAACTACATTTATACAGTTTTATAACTGGAGAGTCTGTTATATGGAAAAGACCGTTTTTTTTCTACATTTTTAAAATTTCGTTCTGTCCGTATCCGTTTGTTTGTTCAGGGTAATCTCAGAAACGGATGGCGGGACCAATTTTAACGGGACTTATTGGCTGGAAGCTGATGGAATAAGTAAAACTGAGGTTACTTTTATTTTAAGAAAAATAATGAAATGTACTGCGCGGCGCGTAGCTTACGTCTCCACGAGCCACGCGTCTTATACATACTTCAATTATTAACAACATTATTACTATTATTTATAACTACACTTAGTAAATCAGTAAGAACCAGTGTTGATGAAAATGAATGAAAAAATGAAGTGTTTATTCAGTTTAGGTCCTTACAGAACACTTATGAATGTCAAATGAAGCTACCACTGGTTCGGACGGCAGTTTTCCACTGAGAAGAAACTGAATGAACTATAGACTATTGATAGTAAACCTTGAAAATCATCCATTCTATCGATAATTGGGTAAAAGCAATAGTATCAAAGTCAAAGTCAAAATTCTTTATTCAGATTAGGCTTACAAAAAGCACGATCGATCTATCGATAATATAGTGAGTTCTGTTTAGCGCGATAGAATTGGTACATTGCAGTACTATCCATAGTATCGTAGCTTAATAACGTCATAACTATCGATAGTATCGGCTTTGTAAATTACACCAACTGTCGATAGTATCGATAATATATGTTTTTTTATGTATGGGTGTTTTCTATGTGTAATATGTATGTATTTACAAAAAAAAAATATATATGTATGTTTATCCGTTGTTTAGTACCCATAATACAGGCTTCACGCTTAACTTGGGGCTAGATGGCGCTGTGTGAATGTCAGTAGATATTTATTTATTTAATATCGATAGTGAGCTACGACACTATCGATAGTATTGCGATGTGCCAATACTATTCCGCTAAACTAAGCCATCGATGATTTCCGAGGTCTACTATCAGTTGTCTAACAATCGATAGTTTGACAACACACGTCACAGCGAGCAGTGAGCCCTCTCGGTTAGGTAGGCGCAAATGAGCAGTAATTATTATAAGTAGTAAGATAAGATAAAATTTCTTTATGAAGAAAAAAAACAACACAACAAGAAACAACAAAAACCGAGTACAATACAGGCGGCCTTATTGCTAAGGTAGCAATTTCTTCCAGGCAACCTTTGGGTGAAAGAAAAATACTTATAGGTAAGCGGGCTAGTGCAAAAACTTAATCTAATGCATAGTTATAATATAAGAGTACATAAACTAAGTACACATTACTACATACATAATTATAAAATAATCTAATACATAGTAAAGTATATACTAATGGAAGATAGGATAATACAGAATACAATCAGAGTTACATGTAGCAAAAGACAGCGACACCATTCAGCATAGGAAAAAAGGTGAAGGAAAGCAAAGATCACAAATATTTATTGCAAATAATGTTTTTTATTCGGCTCTTAAGTCTCAAGAGGCGGCGCACGACAAATGTAAGAATAGTAATTATTATATAAATATTAGTAGTGGTGATGTTTTGATATTCTGTATTATTTGATGATAAGCTTAGTACTATGATTATTGTAACAGTTAAAATCTTTGGCGAATGTGGTACACGGTAAAGTTTGTAAAACTTATGCTGTACTTCATAATCACATTAGTTAAATGTTTAAATGAAATGTTAATAAATAAATTAAATAAATAAATTATGTATTAGATAATTTATTTATGTGTAGAGTAATATATATATATGATATTTATATATGTATTTTATATTTAAATATATTTTTTTTATGTTTATTTATATTTATATGTGTATATATGTTAATGTTGAAATTAATTATGTATGTATTTATAAGTTGATTTAAGCTTTTCTTACTTTGCACTGTCTTGCCCTTTCATGTTGTTAATTTTCTATGTTTGTGAGGTTCTGGAAGAGATGCTCCAAGCGATAAGGCCGCCTGATTGCATTATTTCCTTCATTTGTTTTAAATATGTATCTTTTTTTTGGTGTGCAATAAAAATCATATCTATCTATCTATCTAAATTAAATAAATAAATATCGATTTGTTAGTGTTGCCAAACACTAACAATCGTAGTTGTTGGCACACTCTTAGTGCGAGTCCTACTTATGCTATCATTAGAAGAGCGGTCTCATTCTAATACAAGGTTTTGAAAGCTTAACAGGTTGATGAATCAATACCCTTGTTACGAATTGACGTAATTAAAATGTCATTGAATATGGCGGCTAATATGTGACGTCAGACCACAGACAGTCCATGTATGACATGCGAATCGTCAAATAGCAAAGAGTCTAGTATGTTCTAGATAATTCGCGAACTATGTTAGAATGACGTCGACGCTTCGAGCTCAGCGGCCGGACAGGTTAAGGCGGGCCGACGGGTGCGCCGGCAGTCTGTGTTCTACTCAAGAGCGAACGAAGAGCGAAATACCTGCGACTACAAGGAAGAAGCGAGTGATACAGCGATATCTAAGGGATCGTCGAGTGTGATATAACAGTGTGAAGAGTTAACGAGTGATTATTACGTGTGTATGCGGAAAGTGTTGTGTTATAGTGTGCAGTGTTAATTACGGATTTTAGTGCGTGCGTTAATTGATTAATAGTACTAAGTGTAATTAGTGTTGTGTGTGATTAATTGGTTAATTAATAACCGTGTGTTACCGTGTTATTCTTCGTGTTTGCAATAATTTATCCGGAACCCCAGCTCGTACACCTAAATTGGAAATGTGATTTTTGCTAAAAATAAATATTTTTTTCTTTTTTGTTTACTGGTTTTTACTGATCAAAAGGTTTTATAATCTTAACACGATGAGGTTAATACCCTAAATTGTAAATGTGACTTTTGTAATAAATATATTTTTTTATCACTGTTTTTTGCCACCGAATGATCATTTTGAATGTGTGTTTGCCTTCGACATGCTAAGAAGAAGAAGAAGATCACTGTTTTTAATGATTAACAACACATTCATAAAATAATATATATAAGACAGTATCGATAGGCCGATCGACACTATTGTGATAAAAATCCGTGGTCTTAAACTGCTCAGCTATTTCAGTGTTTATGATAAATTGTTACATTAAGGAATTGTTTTAAAAAAGGCAACAGTGTTGAGTTTTCTTGGGTGCTTCTTTCTCAACAGACCAAACCACTGAAGCTTTTTTTTTCAAAGCATCAAAATTCATATTTTTAGTTTAGTATTTTCAATTGTTTTTTATTATATTTTTTGACGTTCATAAGTGTTTTTTGTAAGCCTAATTTGAAATAAATGGTTTTGATTGCTTCTGCCCTACTATCGATAGCCTATCGATTGTCGATTATCAAACAGTACAACTTGTAAGAACTTATAATCACCTCGTGCTCCTTTAACCGTTGGCCAATGATGGCCAGACTCTCGCCGAGCAGACGTAAATGTGCGGCCGCCTCCACGGCGCCACAACCAGTGCCCGATATCGCAGATGCTGATGCCGCCACCGCAGATGCCAGCGGACCGGACGCTGACACCGGCTGATGGGATACACAAGTTCACTTTATGTCGTTTATTTCACTTAGTTCACTTATTCCAAAGACGTACATTTGGGAGTGCGAACAAACTGAGACTACGCGCGTCCGTTAGGTGACAATATATAAATATAAATTTACGTCCTACCAACCAATGACATACTTGTATTATGATACGACTTTATAATATTTTCTGTTTTAATTACTTTTTTTTTAAGATACTTGCCTGTCAAATAATAAACTATCTGTCACTTAAGATGTTTATTCTGTTTTTTATTTATTCCATGCAATCGAATCAATCGGGAAACGCAAAATTAGAATCTCAAAACAACTGAACTGAAAACCTAGTTTTAGCCGATAATAAATAGGATGCACCTAAGTTTAACAACCAGTGTGTGGCTGTACCTAATTTTTAGCCGCTATAATGAAGGCTAAACTTAGTTGTAACCGAAGATAAGTAGGATACACTTTAGTTTGCCCTATTTGTAGCCGGCTAAAACTAGGTGTACCGCACTTCGGCTATTAGCCGTAACATATATAAAGGTAGACAGCACACATACACATATTATTGAATGTACTCTCATTCGAAGTATGTGTATGTGTACTGTCGCTGCATTCGGAACACTTTTTTCGATTGTTTTGTGAGCATATCACGAATCTATACTTTTTACATCACTGACAGTACCCAGTTTTTACAATATCTTTATTACGATTGGGGATGAAATAAATAGGGAATATATATATATATATATATACTTACAACTAACGCCTGTTGTGGGGGCGATGCATTGGCGGGCGGTTTCGCCTGTCCCCTGTTGGCGGGACGCCCCGGTCCGGATTCGACGGCCGGCCTGGACAAAAAATATTAATTTATAAACTCAAATCGGGGAAGATGGAATGTCCAACAGTGGAAGGTTAAAGGAGATAGCAGCGGCTTGTCCTAGTTTTAGCACCATTTGAATTGTAGCGAAAATCCTATACTTTTAAGAATATAGTATATAAGAGTACAGATTTCATACAGTGAAAAAATATTATTAAGTACGTAGTTACGACAAACTTTTGTTATATAATAGGGCATTTAGGGCATAAACTGTATTTTAGTTTTATTTGTTTTTAAAATTGTATCCGTATCTACTCATTGCATGTCGTGTTCACTATACATAGAATGAATTTAAAATTATATATTTAAGGAATAATTGTACACTATTGCACATTACATTCCGTTTGTGAAACAAATAAAATAAAAAGATATACACTCTGAATCTCATACCCGGTAATTTCACTAGCTACAGTGCCCTCATCCCGAAACACAGAAGTGTATAACACTGGTACTTCACGGGTAGATATCTGGCACTGCGGTGGTACCTACCTAGACGACTCAGTACCGAGTCTACCGCCTAAATTTGTTTATCACCGCTCATACTTTTACTAGGTGGTAGACTCGATACTGAGTCGTCTAGGTAGGTACCACCGCAGTGCCAGATATCGTCCCGGGAAACAGGAGTGTTATGCACTTTTGTGTTCCGGGATGAGGGCACTGTAGCTAGTGAAATTACCGGGTATAAGAGACCTAACTCTGTTGTCTCGGGTGACGGGCGCAGTGCGGCATTGATGGAGGATAATAACTGTCTGTCAGTTGTTGGTCTCCTTCAATGCCGCTCTGTCATGGTCTGGCGTATCACTTACCATCAGGTGAGCGTCCAGACTGTCCTGTACACTTATAACATTTAAAAAAATACAATTCTTACTAGAATTAGATATAATCTTGTTGGTCGGCGTCTGACCGCCTTGTTGCTCCTTTTTGCATTGCGCAAATTTGGCTTTATACGTCTGCGCTTCGCTTGCGCTTCCCAAATAGCGTTCGTTGTAATTCACCTGGGGACAACACAATTTTATATTTATTCGACACATAATTAAATAATAATAATATTTTATTTATCAGGTTACATTTCGGGGAGTGTGCGATGGAATTACACGAGTTAATTCCACCAGCTCCTTTTCACCATCGGGATACAACACGCAAGCGAGCGTTCCATCCTTACGTGGTTGACATTCCATTTATCCGCACAGCGCGCTATGGTGCCTCGTTCATAATACGCACCGCAAAGGAATGGAACTGTTTGCCTCCTTATGTGTTCCCCGATCATTACAACCTGGCCGTCTTCAAGGCATCAGTGAATAGGCTGTTTCTAGGCATGATCCATCCTCGGCCGCATCATCACTTACCATCAAGTGAGATGGCGGTCAAATGTCTGCCTATAAATGATAAAAAAAAAATATTACATATCTAACAGCACATAGATATTTCTCTCAAACTCAAGCGTACAAATAATGACCTAGCGCTCATACACATAGCGACACTGTGTGTGTCTGGGGGGATGTTTGGCCCCTCCAATTGGTCTGGCTGCTGACCAGGGGTGCTTAAATAGTTTCCTATAAAATCAAGAGTGAGATTATAAGTAAAAATATGTTATTTTTTTGAAGCTTTAAAGTATCTGGTAACGTTAAACGCCGATGGGAAGTGTCTAGCAATAATAATTATTCATTTTCAACAAATTTATGTTGGAATGTATTATTTATAGGTGTTATATTTGTATAGCTACTTGCCTTTAAACATATAATTGATATATTTACTAATACATATAAACATTGTAATAAAGTAAGAGCAATGAATTATGATTGGTTAAGAGTATGTCAAATAACTACTGCCGCCACCACGCCACAGCGTACCGTACCGGTCTGGCAGGTAAACGCAAAAGGGTATAAAAAGGTGGCGTGGCGCCGGTAGGGGGGATTCTGCCTTGAGCAGTAGAAGTGTAAGGTTGTCAGATATTATTGTGAACTGGTATCAATATATCCTGATTACACACAAACAGTGTATCAATTCACCACAACCTGAATCTCGCTACATTGCCGAACAGGGGCTTATATTTATCTAAATCATATGTAAAAATCGGCACTGAGAATTTAAGAAAAATCAGTACTGTATTTATGCACGTTTAGCACCTGGTACCTATGAATTGGCCGTCGACACAAGCTAGCAGGTATGCACACACTCAAAGTACGTACTAACACTAATTTATCCCATTTATATTTTTTGTGAGAAAATAAGTAAGGTCTGGGGGCTCTGGGATCTTGCTCTATTAACGTCACAAACATAATTTACTAAGTAGAAAATAAAGATAAATGAACAATATATTTTTTTGTTATTACGGAATAAATATGGGCGACAATTACAATCAGTTGCGTTGTCTGCTCGCCCGCTAAATAATTGTATATTTTCGTGAATAAAAATTAAACAAAAATATGTTTAAAACATATAAAATACCAATTAATTATACTTTATACATAAAATAAAACACGCAGGGAAAATAAAAAATAGAAAAAAAGTGTGATTCCGGCCAGGATCGAACTGGCGGCCTTCTGCGTGTAAAGCAGATGTGATAACCACTACACCACGGAACCGATGTTTATTGTAGCGAAATTATTTACCACCATCGCAATGCAATTGATTTAACGCATAGAAAGATTAAAACTCACCAAAATCATTTCATGTTAAATGTTGACAAGACAACCACATACAGTTTGCGCTGTAAAAAAAGCTATCAGATCTTATGCAGAGCCAAGTTCTGAATCTACACGGCCTAACTCTACCGACCCTTACTTCAACAACTTCTACATATCAGAAAATATGTACGGCTCCGCCATTTCGCTACCGTCGTGAAGATGATGCGAAATTTTACTTTCTAATAAGTTAGTAAACACGAATCAAAAATTAATATATAGAACACTTGGCAACACTAGTCAAAACCCTTTAATAAAAGCATATTTGAGTACTCACATTAGCCCACATCTCGCCCAGCCGCTTCGATATAGCCGAGAAGTCCATGTCGGGGTGTTTGCGGAGCAACTCGTTACGGGCTTCCTTCGCCCACATCATGTACGCTGTTATACGGGTCTTGCCTGCAATAAACAATAGCCCGATCGACACATAATAATTGTATATAAAACGGATAGACTAAATTCCAAAATAAAAATAGGTTTATAACGATAAACCTATTTTTATTTTGAAATTTAGTCTATCCGTTTTTGAAGGCTATGTTTGAGATATTTTGAGAAACAATAAAAAAGTGTATTTTAGCAGACCTCTTTTTGTTCACCGGGACCATTTTTTGTTGCCCATCACCCATGTTAAGCAATTATCACAATAATCATCATTTCAAATATATGGGTGATGGTGCTGCTTGCATATTGACTCTTAACTTAGTAAGACTTATATGTCTGTGTATAATTGTTTGTAATCCTAAATAAACAGATAAATTCATGAAGACCTCTATCCCCTCGGTTCTTAGGCACATCAAGCGGTTAATCCTAACTGCTATCGAAGGATTTGCTTCCATGTAAATTTTATTCCATTTCTGAAATACCATAAAATGTTATGTACAGGTAAACAAATAATAAGACTTCTCTAAACAATTATAAATATTGTTATTTGTCTGCATACATCATTTACAATGTAATCATGATGAATGTAAGAAAAATACAAGGATAAATAATCCTAATTAGGAAAAAAAAAAGTAATAGATGCACTCAGTCAGGCCCAAAAACTGAAGTGGAAATGGGCTGGTCACGTTGCCAGACTTCAAGACAAGAGGTGGACATTCCGGATAACAACTTGGAGGGGTCCAGAGGGAAAGAGAAAAGAGGTCGACCATTGGCGCGCTGGTCAAATGATATTGTAAAAATAGCGGATCCAAATTGGGTTTGGAGGGCCCAAAATGGATATGCGTGGCAGTCTCTGGAAGAGGCCTTTACCTCATAAAGAGGGTTCTGGTGTAAACTGTTCTGTTTAACTAATAATGTTTGTAATCACAGAAATAAAAGGCTTTTTTATTATTTATTTATTACATCAGTGTCATTTAGACACTTAGGCCCATATTCAAATTGGGTATATATATGTATAGGGGCATTTTATGGTATTTCAGAAATAGAATAAAATTTACATGGACAATCCTTAAGATAGCAGTTAGGATTAACCACTGATGGGTCTAAGAACCAAGAGGAGAAAGACTCCATGAATTCCTTTCTAACTCTATGAAAGTAAAGAT
>PQWD01007608.1:0-45686 GCA_019425675.1 Leucinodes orbonalis | reverse complement strand
TGTCTCTTAAGATTTTATACTATATTCCTTTCAAGTACTCTATCTTTAACATGAGTTAAAGATAGATTTGTAATCATTATCTCAACGGTTGCGCTGGGTCGGTTAAGATATCTATCAAAATTAATTTTAAAACAGACGGTTCAGCTCGTTGATTCTACAACCTATGTAGTCCACTGCTGGACATAAATATGACCTTATTTTGCACCTAATATCGTGAACCTTTGCTTACATCATCAACCTCCCTAGCCACCTCTTGTCAGTTCTATTTCCATCGAGTTAGGAGGATAGATGTGAAGTAGCTTTAAGATTTTGTGAATATACTGACTTTAGATGAAAAAGATCAGAAGATACTCCTTTTGGAATCCAAACCAACCTCGTTTGCTGGTAATGTATCCAACTGAAAAACTATCAAGACTCTGACTACCCGCCAACATGCATTTGAATCCAAGATACTTCATGACAACTTTCTTTTTATTATTACGAGTATATTTTCTTCTCTTAGAGAACATAGACTATGTATTAATTCATTGTTAGACTTTGCTGTTGCATGCTATGTTTTCCACTTTTCTCTTGTGAAATTGTCTCTTTATCTAATGACCGGGGATCCAACTCCGAACCCTTGGTGTAACAGCTGACGTCTCAACCATTATACCAGATGGGTTGTCGAAAAGATTTTCCGGCAAGAGCCTCACTGAGACCGTTAAATCTTTGTATAAGAGACATAACATATGTTGTCTTGGACGTAGTGCTGCATTCATTGGGAATAATATATAATAGTCCATCAGTTGTTGGTTTCCATCAATGCCACTCTGTCAAGGCCAGGCGTGTTTTTTCCATGGTGAGTGTTCTAATCGTACTTTTAACTTTTTAACATAAATAAGCTAAACGCATAGAGACTAAAGACTTCATATAGAAGTCTTTGATAGAGACCTTCATTCCTAGTAATCTATCATTTTTCACAAACGCCTGCCTGTGACATAATCTCTCAGCTTATATTGTTACAAAGAAGTTATCGGGGTAAAAGTAACCGTTATGAGCCGGCACTCAAACCTCTGTAGTTAGGGCCGAGTGGACCGTAATCGTCCAATTAGCCGTTTCATTAAACCAGGATTGGTACACAATAGAGTTGGCAACTCCAAGTCCTATTGTTTTGGAAACTGTATATTATTATCGGTACTTACGGCGAGGACGTTGTGTGCTTTTAGATACGCGGCCATCTTGCAGGATCAAACAATTGTTTTCGTTGAATTCAGTTAGAAGAAATACCTTGCGGCAGGTTGCGAATGGTCGCATATTGAGGCTCGATGTAGATACTTGAGATCTTGGATGTCTGGCGCAAAATGAGATATGTCGTACTGCATTTATATATGATTACTCAGTGGTGTGGACTGTCGCCTTCCTACCGGGAGGGCTGAGGTTCAAATCCCGACACGTACCAATGTATTTTCGAATTTTCGAAAAATATATGTACGTTATCCGACGCTCTTACGGTGAAGGAAAACATCGTGAGGAAACCTTCATGCACGCCTGCGAAGAGATTCGAAGGTGTGTGTGAAGTCGTCCAATCCGCACTGGGCCCGCGTGGACGACTAAGGCCTAATCACCCTATACGGGTAGGCTCGTGCCCCTCGGTGGGGACGTTTAATGAGCTGATGATGATGATATGATTACTTACGCTTACACTAGTAGACTAAAGGGCGTCAGTGGCTCATCCGTGTGGACCCAAGGCAACAGCCTTCCGATCTGGAGGGCTCAGATTCAAATACCGCCACGTACCAAAATGTTTTCGAATTATTGACATTATATGTACGTTTATCCGACGCTCTTACGCTAAAGGGAAGAATCGTGAGGAATCCTGCGCACGCCTACGATGAGATTCAAAGGTTTTGCCTGTGTTGAGATTGACTTGTAAACTTACAAAACAGATTGCAAATAAAAAGTACAATGCCTCAGGCCCTCAGGCCACTAAAACTGTCCACAAGCTACTGTTTAGTGCAAATTGCGGCCGACGGCTAAGAAATCGAATTAATTACGTAACAAAAGGAATTTCTGAAACCACTCACAACTCATTCTGTTTATAGGATCCCAATTACCTTAATAGAGCTTTTAGAGGCCGCTGTCGACGAGTCATTTTCAGACATTTTAGGTTCGCCTTACAGTTTATTGTTTTATAAATGAAGTGGCTTAGGCTGGTATAGTTAACTTTGCACCAATATCGTTATGCAATAGCTTATTCATATTAAAGATTTTAAAGGCCTTCATTTATATTGGGTCTAAAATATTATGAATTCTTTATAGGATATTTGAGAAAGATTCTTTTTTTACGCTCCAAATTGATCAAAGACAGAGGTAAAATTTTGACTTTTCAATTTGTAATCCACATTTTTAAATTTCGTTTCTACAGTTTTCCGGTTGCTTTTCTTAAGGAATGGCAAATAACATATACCAAAACATATGATGCAGCAGACGACTTCTGGAGCGAAGACCGCGTCTTAGCAACCAACCGACCAAAGGTCGCTGGTGGAGGCTGGATGAGAAAATTGGAGGACTGGGATATCTGGCGCAGAATGGCGGATCACTTTGTCTAGCAGTTGACTGCAATAGGTTGAAAGGAAGAGAGAGATGGTAAATAAGTAATTATGACAAGACAATAGATTGAGAAAAAGATCTGGTGGATCAAATTCGAAGCATTGTTATATAATTAAAACTAATGTATGATAATTTTGCTGCACTATTAACTCGATGTTGATAATTATCCTATAGAGGCAGTCAATATAGTGTAGGTATTTAAATTCCTGGTTGAAGTTATTCCACTAAAACATTCCATGTAAATTGCCAAAATAATAATAAACAGAACTTTTTATTGCTCAACTTGACATACAATAACAAAAACAAACATAAACAGATACCCACATAAGGTTTGCCCTTTAAAAAAGAGATCAGATCTTATGTAGAGTAGCGCTCCTGAATCTACACGGCCTAACTCTACCGACCCTAACTTCAACAAATTCTACATATCAGTACCTATGGCACGGGTACTATAACGCTAACTCCTTAAATGCTAAAGCTGTATTATGTATAAAACAGATTATTCACCCACAGGAATACAGCCTGTCATGTAACAGATACAGCTGTCGAAATTATTTCCAAATTTTGTCACTCGTTCCTAAGCGACACTCCTCCGGGATATCTGTGAAGTATGCACGCCCATATCCCCATCGCAATAAAGTTGAAAACAGCAAACGTTTTGTCATATTTTTTCACGCACGGTATTTTGAAGCCGTCAAATAACAGGGAATCGTCAACAAAAACTTGGTAAACATATTAAAAGTGAAATTCCCCTGACTCATTCAGGATAATCTCATCTGAACGTGTATGCTCACAATGACGTTCTAGGCTATGGGGGGAGATAGGGGGAGGCACGGCACCCTTTCCACTGCTAGCAATTTGTCACTTCCGTTCGCGCTCTCACTTCTCTTTTATAATTGGATGAATTTAAATGAAATTTCGAACTAGTAGGTTGATTGCTGTGCGGCTGGGGGCTCATGTGCTCAATGTTGGGTGTTAGATAGTGTTACTAGAGAAATTTGAATGAGTTGATTGGAGTTTTTGAAATTCTATTCAGTGAGTTATGGTTGTCAAACTTTGGTATACATTCTAAGAATTAATATTCCATAAATCTAATGGCACACGACCCAATGTGTTTTCGAATTTTCGAAAAGATATGTACGTTATCCGACGCTCTTACGGTGAAGGAAACATCGTGAGGAATCCTTCATGCACGCCTGCGAAGTGATTCAAGGTTGTGTGTGAAAGTGACACCGTAACTGGGCCCCGCGTGGACGACTAAGGCCTAATCACCCTATACGGTAGGCTCGTGCCCCTCGGTGGGGACATTTAATGAGCTGATGATGATGATGATGAAATCTAATGGCTCAATTCCCTCCACCATTGAGAAATTAGATTAGCTAAGGTGTCAAAATACTATCGAAGTCATCAATCTCGGATCGGTACCGAAAAATATCTCAAGTACCTCAGCGTTTCCGAAGTCATCATTATAGTTATGATCATCTTAGTTGCATTTCATCTGACCAATCCGTATTAACTCAATTTTAATTCGGCCCGATCTCCCCTTTGTTCTGGCTGTAACGAGGTCGATTGATTCATTATAAATAAATATCCACTGACATTCACACAGCGTCATTTAGTCCCAATTTTAGCATGGATACTTAACAACTGCTAAACAGACCTCTATAGTTATTTTTAAAATACATACATAGTATACAAAGAAACATGTTCATACACATATGTTTGTACTGCCTGGGGATTGAACCCGGAATATAAGTCGACGTCTTAACCATTACACGATACAGATCTTCGTAATGCTTAGTTCTATTTTCTTCGAATTAATAAAGACACTTTATTGCTCAAACCTAATTTGAGCAATAAAGTGTCTTCTAGTCTTTGTAACGACAATATACCTATGCTATATTCTAGTCTGTTTGTAAACTGTTGGTAACTTGTTTACAGTTTTCCCATTTCTTAGGTGATGAGTGGCTTTAAGAAAAGCGGAGGACCGGGATATCTGGCACAAAATGGGGGAGACCTATGTCTAGCAGTGGACTGCGATAAGTTGAAGAGAGAGAGAGAGAGGCTTTACCCTCTCACAATAATGGACGTAAAGCAATCGTCATCCACATTTATCTGCCAAACGCTTTCGTATTATTTATCTTCAGATCGGGTTGCCGATATGTCATGTTTTTCTGGATGATTTATCGCTTCCAGTCCATCGACAAGCCAATCATCGTATGATTGAAGTTTTGGGAAGTTTTCGTTTGGATGTATTGCATAGATTGGATATTTGAACTAATCAAGCAATAAATTCTATTAATAATGTAACAAAGAAGGTTACTGAGTTACAATGTAATATAAGCAAAACTGTTTATTTTATAGGAAACGTATTTTTTATATTATAAGTGATCGGGACGCTCACCTGGTGGTAAGTGATACGCTGAAGGAAAATAATTCCAGTAGGTAGTCATAATTTTTCCGTCAACACTGTTCTGCGCCCGTCACCCGAGACAACACATGTCAGGACTCTTATACCCGGTAATGTTACTAGCTACAGTGCCCTCATCCAGAAACAGAGGTGCGAAACACTCCTATTTTACGGGACGATATCTGGCACTGCGGTGGTACCTACCTAAATGATTCAGTACCGACTCTACCACCTATTACACGTAATATTACACAAACTGACATGTACAACCACACAAATGTTTGGACTGCCGAGCTTAGTATACTGGCCAACTTTTCAACCACCACACCAAATGGGTCGTCACTCGTCACGTTAAACTAAAATAAATAAATAATATCCACTGACATTCACATAGCGTCATCTAGCCTCAAGTTAAGCGTGAAGCCTGTATTATGGGTAAAACAATGGATAAATACTTATATTTTTTCGTAAATACATATTATACATTGAAAATCAACCAACAGACGTGTTTATGCACAGAAATATTTGTACTGTCTGGGGATCGAACCCAGCATCCTTGGTATAGCAGCCGACGTTCCGACCATTACACCGCATGGGTCGTAGAACATTCATGAATTAGTGCCTATCGAAATTTAATGGTTTCAAAATTATAATCATAGAATTAAAACCCCGCAGCTTCTTTAAAAATACTAGCAGTTTAAATCATTAAATAAAACCTAAAAACAATACCAGCTTTGCTTCATGCTTAAATGCAGAACTCATATAATAACGCTAACAATATTTTCTAACAAATTTGTCATAGAAAACAAACAACAATGGCGACTTTTCCCCGCTAAAACAATGAAAGCGGCGCGATATCTTAATCCCCATCGTGCTATCTGTCATTGTCTGAAGCAGAACGCCGTCTACCGTCGCATAATTCGCTAATCAGGACTAAGCACTGGGTTTGGAGACGCCTTCAGTTTTACTGAGCCGTTTTATAGGAAATGGGAATGGCTTCTTTACTGCACTGGCTCGTTTTATGTGGTATATAGTATTCAAGAAATTCCAAACAGGTTGTTACTTTTTATAATATTATACACTAAATATGAAGAGCGTGGCTCATTAGTGTGGACTGTCTTCCGATCTGGAGGGTGCAGGTTTAAATCCCGCCACGTACCAATGTATTTTCTAATTTGCGGAATTACGAGTATATGTACGTATATCCGACGCTCTTACGGGTAAAGGAAAACATCGTGAGGAAACTTATGCACGCCTACGAAGGGGTTATGCGTGAAGTCGGCGAATCCGCACGGTTGATGAGTAGACGACTAAGAACTTTACGGGACATATCATGAGCTCATGATAATGATGAATATGAATCAGTTAGTGATTTATTTTACAAACTGAAGTCTGTAATACTAATTTTAGTCCGTCAATTTTTTTAGTAATTGTACTAATCTTGAATGTTTTAAGGACCCTATTTGTTGTATATTAATGTTGTGTGTTATGATATAACTTTGTGTCTCAATTTCAAATTATTTTACCAATCCTGATAACTATTTTAAATCAAGAAGATAAGAAGACGTAGCGGCGATGCCTAGCTCCTGAGGTGATGCAGGCGAAGGAATATGTGCATCCCACCCGTGTACTCTCTCGCCTTCATGACCTGAGGAACTGGGTTAATTCATCGAGCCTCAGAAGAAAATGAAGATCTAGAAGTCGTTAGAGCATTGTTTTATTTATTTTACTGTTGAAGTGTATATAGTTTTGTTCTGTTTACAATATAAGATTTTATTTGGTGTGCTATTTTGCTTAAATAAACAAACTATCTAGATGCAAAATCACAAAGAAACGTTAACCAATATATGTCTGAGCCGTACTAAATATATGGATAGTTATCTTTATATCTATCATATTCTGTATATATAAAGGTAGATACGCCATCCGTGCCTCAAAAACGAGTGTTTAATCTTTTGTTGAGGTAAATGTGTTCGGAATTCGAAATATGTATGTGTGCTTTCACTGCATTCGAAACACTTTTTTTTCATTGTTTTGTGAGCATATCACGAATCCATACTTTTTTACATCATTGTGTTATATTTATAAAATAATTTATTTTAATTTCGATCTTAACACATTATTGAGAGTGTACAAACTCAAGTGTACGAGCTCATTACTATGCCATTATGACATGTAGCGAGCGACGTGGTTATTAGTGAAAATTCCGCCCAACTGACGCGATAGGTAGAATTTTGCCGCGGACTCTTTTTGAAGGAGATTTATTTATTTAAAACTTTGCCGAGTGGCATTCTCTACCAGTTAACCTTTGGGCATACAGTTGGATTGGAGGTTGTGCATCTAGTTAGTTTTTTGTTTATCTAGGCTACTGTATAACTATTTTAATAATTAGTTCTAGCAATAAAAGAATTAGTTCTAGAAATATAAGTAATTTAACAGTCATATCATCAGCATCGTAAGCCTATTACGGCTTATCGTAAGCAGGAACTTAATATTCATTGGTAGCTCATCTAACGTTCTAAATTGATTTTTCCGAGTAGTTGCTAGACTTGTGCGATCGTCAACCGAACGCCTTGCCGCTTCGCTATCAGCTTTACGAAAATTTATATTGAGTATAAAAAAATCAATTATATCATTTTGTATGGAGATTTCTTAAATATTTTAAAATCTAATTGGATATCCAGCCAGTGGATTATCGTATATATGGATTGACTGATATTGTGTTAAAATTGGATCATCATTAGCTCATTAAACGTCCCACCGAGGGGCACGAGCCTACCCGTATAGGGTGATTAGGCCTTAGTCGTCCACGCGAGCCAGTGCGGATTGGACGACTTCACACACAACCTTTAAATCTCTTCGCAGACATGCATGAAGGTTTCCTCACGATGTTTTCCTTCACCGTAAGATCGTTGGACAACGTACATATAATTTCGAAAATTCGATAACACATTGGTACGTGGTGGGATTTGAACCTCAGCCCTCCTGGTAGAAGGGTGACAGTCCACACCATTAAACCATCGACGCTGTTATATTGGATATAGTGCCTTTATTATTTCTCTGATCTTCATTATATAGCATCCATTGCTGTAAAACTTCTGCAAATGAATTTTATCATTAAGAGATTCTACTAATAACCTACAGCGCTAGTTTCATACGTGTGTGTGGGTGATCCAAACTGCATTCGACAAATTGACGATCGCACTAGAAAATATTCCCGAAATGAAAATCTCATACATGTACTATAAAACAATACGAATGAATTATTCAAAACTGCATTAATTTCACTCTGCTGTGATAGCGGTTATGTGCATACAAAGTATGAATTAAAACAGAACAACTGAAGACGTTAAAACACAACGTCTTTCTCCATATACATGGCGTCGAAAGAATTTCAACTCGTAAAAATAGTTCGCTTGCGCCATCGTAAAATATTATTTTGTTCCGGTTTGGTCCATGTTACGAGCGCTGACCACTTGTATTTTGATGTAAGTTTTTCTTCCGTAGTATCAATAAACTCACTAGAAGCCCAATTTCACTCAAAAGTGTCAGCAGCAAATTTCTGCTCATCGGGTTGGGTGGGCAGAATTTTCATTCTTAATCGCGTCGCTCGCTTGTGGCTCATCACATGTCATAATGACAGTAGTGTGCTTGTGCTTTTGACTTTGTACTCTTTCAGTGACGCGTTAAGGTCAAAATTTTAATGAATAATTGTATGTTATAAATATAACAAAAACTATCCGTATGAGTTTTCTTCGTAATTGTGCATCTAGTTAGTTAGTCTATCTAAGGTGTTGTTTATTATACAAAAATTTCAATATAATGTACTCTTAGGTGATCGCTTGAAGGCAGATATAGACTGGGCTGTAAACTGTTGTTAAACTTTATCAATTTATATAATTTTGTTTTTTTTTATAACATAGGGAGGCAAACGAGCATGCGGTTCACCTGATGGAAAGTGTCACCGCCACCCATGGACATTTGCAACAGCTGAGGTCGCAGGGATGCGCTGCCGGCCCTTTATATAAGAAAACGCTCTCTTTTTGAAAGATGCCAGGTCATATCGTTCCGGAAACGTTTCCGATGGCAACTGATTCCACAAATTAATCGTACGCGGCAGAAAATGTCTATCAAAACGAACTGTAGAAGAAATATTGAATGATAACACATTGGGGGTTTGTACTTGAAAACGTCTGTATGTCAGTTTGCTGTTAATAACAATCTTTAACTCATGTTTTTATTGTGGCGTAAATTAATTTGGCTTAAATACAAAGGATTTCGGGTTCGACCTCCGTTTGAAATGGTCTGGGTGTTTTCTATCTATAATTTGTATGTATTTACCAAAAATAATTATACGTATGTTTATTCGTTGTTTAGTACCTATATAAAGCTATATGTGCTGTGTATAATATCAATGGATATTTATTTATTAATTATACCAATAATTTTCGATGAATTTTAACTTATTTGTCATGCATTTGGCATTTTAAAATAAGATTGCGTTAATGTTGACATTATAAAATTAAAATAATAATACGATAATAATAATAATTATTTGAAAAGGACCTGTATCTGGTCGTGGACGTACACACACTTTCCTAAGTACAAATTTAATAAATTAGTATCGCAAATCTAATCAAATTATTTATTTCTTATACAAATTAAAATCCATATAATATTAAAATAAAATAAATCACATAACATTTAAATAAATATAAGATCGACATGCCTCGTAACTCACTACACACACACGCACACTTATACCACCATGTCACCAACACCAAACTTCTCGATACTGTACGTAAACATTATAAATAATGTTTACGTACAGTATCGAGAATATACGCTTGCACTAAAGTTATAACTAATAACACTCACACCAAAGTTGTTTCACACAATGTCTTCTTATGAAAAGCACCGTAAGCCTGGGATTGCTCCCAGGGCCCTAATTGAAAATCAGCGCTGGGCTAGCCCAGCTTTTTGCTGAGACTGGTACTCAATGCCAGATTTTATATCAATAAGTTTATACATAAGGTAGCATTAGAAAGAAGAAAGAAAGAAAGAAAAAGATTTAAGTATGTTTAAGTTTTATTTATGTTTGTTTATATGTGATTGTTCTTTATATTATAACTAACTTCTAATGTATCTCCATTCAAAAGGTAATAAAGATTTTTTTATGTATTTTTGAAAATTAATTGAAAAATCTTTATTGCTAATAAATAACAAGTACAAATAACATAAAACAATATGACATAATTCTGACCACAAGTCTTATAACTTGGACCACAGCGATATATCCGGTTCCGTTTCATACGTTAGTTTAACGTGGCTTTATTGTTTTCCCTTTTCGCCTTGCGCAGCACAACTATTGAAGACTCAGCTTCAGCTGTAAAACCTAAGGGGCTTCAATTACACTCATTTTCTTGCCATTACGACACTTTACGATCCTCTTATACCGGAATAGAAATAAAAAAAATCCACTGACATTCACACAGCGCCATCTAGTACTAAAATAAGCATTTAGCCTGTAATATGAGTACTAAACAACGTATAAACTTAATCACATGTTTTTTTTGTAAATATATATGTATATGTACATGCACACAAATGTTTGTACTGCACGGGGATCGAACCTGATACCCTTGGTGTAAGAGCTGAAATCTCAAGTAATACACCGCATGGGAATGAATGAGTGCAAAATTTACTATTGAGACACAAAAACGATCCCCTTTAGCGCATTTTCAGGCGGAATTGGAGACCAGTTTTTAGATTTCCCTCAAGCGTCTGCGATTCCAACTTGCATTGACAAAACGATTCAACTTGATATAAAAAAAGAGAAGTTCGTTGAGCAATGAATAATGAGTGGGTTCTTGGTAATAAAGTTTTAATGAGTGAGAGGGGATGGGTTGAGTAATGATGAATAATTGGTGTCGTTAAAACCTTGCCTAGGTTTTAAATTACATATTCAATGTCGATTAGTTGTAGTGTGCGAAATTTTTATTATTATTGATTACTCATCACGGTGAAATACAACGACCCATTTGGTGTAATTAGTTGAGATGTCGGCTATTACATCAAATGTTCCGGGTTCAATCCTCGGACAGTACAAATATTTATGTGCATGAACATGTCTGTTTGTATTGGTTTGGGTATTTTCTATGTATAATAAATGTTTGTTTTTACAAAAAATGTAATATAAGTATGTTTATCTGTTATTTAGTACACATAATACAGGCTATATGCTTAGTTTGGGGCTAGATTACTTACAGTGAACAATGCGTCCTACCCGTACAAACATATGCAGCTGAGACATGGACACTAATTGTGGGATTGGTTAATGATTTTAGCATGCAACTGAAAATAGTTATTAATTAGTGACATATCTCTAAAATTTTTCGTCATCATCAGCTCATAATCGTCACCATCTATGAGCACGAGCTTACCCGTAATGGATGATTAGGTCTTAGTCGTCCTCTAGAAATCGTCTAAATTCTTAAATATTACTCAATACCGTTATTTAGAAAAACTGGCAAGTTTCACACATCCATGTAGGTATCTGGAGTTTTCAGAAAAGTATTTACGAGGTAGCATGGGAAAACGATATAATAGAAATGAAAAATGGAAAAATATTTTTCATAACGGTTTGTATATTAAAGCAGTGAATTAATTACTTTGTGTGCACCGGACGCTTTGAATGGACCTTAAGTTCAAACTTAAGTCGGTTCTGCATTTGACTTGAGCAAATTGTAGACCTTTGCAACAATTTTCGCACTAATTCAAAATTTGCAGGATTGCTTGTAAAATGTGCTTTAATATTAATTTGAAACAGTTTTAATATAAAACGTAATCATTTTTTAACAATCAATTGGTTCATTTTTAACACAACGTAATTTTAGAATATGTTTGACGGCCTATAAAATATTAAAACTGTCTATAAAAAGAAAAATCAAACTTGTACCACAAAATCCCTAACAAAGTATGAAAAGAACAAATTTATCATTGAATCTGTTTGCAAATTAAGAGCGTAAAAGCTAATACAATTTACAAAAAGTACGTGCAGGTGAAAGGCGGCTCGAGATGTAATTTATTAAAATTGTCCGCTGAATGCTGGTAAATTGCCCCCTGTCAGACGGTGCCTCTTATAAATGCAAATACGCAATCCGATAACCAAAAGATGAAATTACGCGGCTGAATTGTGGAATTACCCTGTTTCGGTGAATGTATGGCGCTTTCTTAGCAAACAAAATGAGTGTTCTTTGTACGAAAACGTCGTGTGTATC
Source organism: Leucinodes orbonalis (assembly GCA_019425675.1). Taxonomy (NCBI): domain Eukaryota; kingdom Metazoa; phylum Arthropoda; class Insecta; order Lepidoptera; family Crambidae; genus Leucinodes; species Leucinodes orbonalis. Next base: position 33,407 of record PQWD01007608.1, on the reverse strand, counting down.
GTCGCGGGACGCTATATATGTAATTACTAGAAACAGCAGTAACCCTTCGCTTAGTTCTGGAGCTGTAAAGTGAATCTTCATCAACTTGGCCTTGGAAAAAGAAAGGTGCTGATTATTTACCTTAATCATTATACCAGAGTAAGGTGATATCTCTACCTCTGTAACTAGTTCTTTCTTCTATGTTTAGAGGTCGAGGCATTTTCTCTGACATGTTTTCTGGAAACAATAAGGGGGTTTTCTTCCTTTCTTCTTCTATTCGCAGGAGAAAACGGGTTGTGTCACGTGGTCAACTCGGTGCTGAGTTATCTAAGTAGGTACCACCGCAGGGTTAGATATCGATCCGTGAAACAGGAGTGTTATGTACTCTTATGTTTGTATGAGGGCACGGTAGCTAGTAAAATTACCGCGTATAAGAGACCTAACATCAGTTGTCTCTCAATCATCAATTAATCAAAATTGTGTTATCCTCGAATAGTCACTTATTATGAAAACGTTCTAAATTGGAGATTTCCTTACTATTACGTAAAGTGTTTCATAAGTTCTATGACTAACCCTTCATAAATAGCAAGCAGAAAACGAAAACTTTTTGAATTGTACTTGTTGTGAAGTACAGCTTATTTTTAATTTGTTTTGTTGGTATGCTTATTAAGATATTTCGCAAACAAGTTTTTTTAATCACAAGCATTACATAATAGGTAACACGTGTCCTTTTTATTAGAGATTGTCGATTAGCAGAAATCAGATAGAGAACTACTCGTTTAGCCATTAAAACCAATGTCATTGCCAACGAGTGTATAGAGAAATATGTTATTTATTTTAATAACTTTAAGAAAAGTCTAGCACTAGTCTTGCTATTAACCTCTGCTCGACTAGAAGGAGGCCTTCATTCAATAATTTCATTTTATTGGTTTTATCGGTCCTGTATTAGGTTTCGTCTGAAAAATCAGCGTTGCTGCGACGCTTGCCATGGGCGCCGCTCCAACACAAGCTGAGATGGGACCTTTTGACCTCTTCATTATAAGTTTTTATATTATTATTATCTTTAACATTATCTGTATTAGTTTTTAAGGGTCTTATTCCATTATTTTTTTTAAAAAGGTCAATAAATATTTTTTCATTTCATTTTCAAACTGTAGACGACCTCATCGTAAATGCTTCGCAGCGTGTCACCAGTGCTTCAATCGCTTTATGACAAGACACTCAAAGCAGGAAATATTGGCTTTGCTCTTGAAAGTTGACCCTATCACTTGGGCGGCCATTTTGTTATTAAAAAAATCCTGCATGAGAAAGGTTAATATCAAGATCAGAATTACCATAAGCAGAAAATATTTCAGTGTGTAAACGTATCATTAAGATCGTAAAAACAACTTTCTTTGCGAATTAGAGGAATGATTTGCTACTAGCATAGAGAAGCTTAATTAATGTTAACGAGATATTTATTTAGCTTAGACGTAGTCGTATAAATCAGATGTCCATAATATTTTGCGACTTAGCTAAACTCTGTTATGCTTAGTACCAGTATCATTCGTAAGCTTCTTGTTTGTCATTTTGTGAAATAAATTGTACATAAATTTCTAGGTATAATCTAAGCACCTTTCTTAGCATTCATAATGGCTAGATGAGTGGCTAACGCGTTAGGTTAACGATTGCACAAGCTATTATGGCAATGGCCATTTATAGGACGTGTAACCAAAAAAAATTTACTGGTGACCCCTCCGTGCTTTGAAAGGCAGACAGGTTGTTGGTGGTATAGATGGTAGTAATTAACTCCTACCAATCTGCACAGAACCAGTAGGTAGGTGATGAGGTAGGTAACGACCCAATTTCTTCATTGCTATGTTGTATCAGAAGGCCGACAGGCCCCAATATAGGGGACACCCTATATTGGCAGGTTTAAGGCTAGTTGATTGATGAAAAGCGTCGGTGGCTCAATGGTATGAACTGTTGTCTTCCTACCGAGAGGGCAGAAGTTCAAATCCCGCCAATGTAAATTAGAATTTTCGAAATTATATTTACGTTTATCCGACGCTTTTACGGTGAAGGAAAACATCGTGAGGAAACCTGCGCACGCCTGCGAAGAGATTGAAAGGCTGCGTGTGAAGTCGGCCAACCCGCACTGGGCCCGCGTAAACGACTAAGGCCTATACACCCTTATACAAAGAGCTGATAATGATAAGGCTAGGTGATGATAATAAATTTTCTGCTGTATTTTATATAACCATTAAGTGATTAAAACATCTGCGATTCTCCTAGACATAATTTATACAGTAAAATACGCAATCATGTCAGCATACTAATTTCAATAAAAAATATTGTTATAAGTACCGCGCACTGAGGTTAGGAATAATAACCGTCTGACAACTCGAATTGTGATGAGATGAATACTTAGAAGCTGTTGTAGGGTTGGCACGGGACCTCATTACCTTTGACTTGTTTGAAAGCGTTATCCTGGTCATTTATTTTACATATTATTACTTGACATTAGTTACATGAAATTGGAGCGTGGATGGCACATGGTGTGAACTGTTGCCTTCCGATCTGGAGGGGTTCAAATCCCGTCACGTACTAATGTCTTTCGAATTTTCGTAATTATATCGACGCTCTTACGGTGAAGAAAAACATCGTGACGAAATCTGCGCACGCCGACGAAGAAATTGTAAGGTTGTGCGTGAAGACGGCCATTCCGCACGGGGCCCGCGTGGACGACTAAGGCCTAACACTGTTTACAGGTAGACTCGTGCCCCTCGGCGGGGTCGTATAATGTGCTGATGATGATGATGACTTAATATTGCGACACATTTCCGTCTTACTTTGTATTTCGGTACAAATTTATTATTTTTATTATCGGTTTACTTAAACACGTCACTTGAATAAGCAGGTGTATCACTTGTGGTCGTCCCTGTACTTCTTATTGTTAGAAATTGCATTTTGGCAATGAGTAAAGTACGCAAGTATTTTTTTCTTAAAATAAGATTTGCTTAAAAATCATTTTATATTTGAAGGGCTGGCAGCGTATTTATATGCCCTCTGGGGTAGCAAATGTATATAAGCAGCTATTTTATTTATCTCAGATACGTTATAATATTTATAATGACATTTGCTCGTTTAAAATTAAAATAAACGGTCGAATTCAGTAACCTCCGCCTATTTTAAGTCGTTTAAAAATAAACTAGTTATAATATTTTCGACATCATACAGTTGGCAGCCCTGACGAATGTTACATAATATTATGACATAACCGCGCTACGTTGCCATTAAAGCAACTGGGTGCATTTTCAAGAGATTACATGAAAATGGAATTGGTATCTGCCTTATTTCATAGCTCAGCGCACATCCCTAGCTGGGTTTCAATGTTGCTATTATCTTTAATTACGCCTACTGAGAGAGTAATTTTGGCACGAACGGCCTTCGTAAGCGGTAAGACCGTGTGATCTATGCATGTCAGTGTTGCTAGTAATTATCACGTTAAATGTTGGTTTATAAATGATGACGATGATGATGATATCGGTAGATAAAATATCATTATTAGCTCATTAAATGTCCCCACCGAGGGTCACGAGCCTTCACATAAAGGGTGTATAGGCCTTAGTCGTCCACGGGGTCCCAGTGCAGCCGCTGGTTTCCTAGCGATATTTTTTTTTCAACGTGAGAGCGTCGGATAAACTTACATATAATTTCGAAAATTCGAAATGACATTGGTACGTGGTTGGATTTTTACCTGCACTCACCAGATCGGAAGGCAACCAATGAGCCACGTCAGTGCTGATGTTACATATCGGTGGTTAAATAATAGTAATTTTTAAGTGCGGAAAGCGATGCTTCAGCACAAATAGGATTGATACCAAGGGCGGATCCAGGATAGGCGCCAGGAGGGGGTCACATAGAAGTAGTCAAGTTAAGAACTTATTAGGTATTTCGTTATTGTACGTTAGTATAGTACTTTAAAACAGCTCAGATGGGGGTGATGACCCCCATGACCCTCCCCCTGGATCCGCCGTTGATTGATACCATGGCCTCTTGCCTCCATTTTTTTTTCATTTCGGTACCATTTTTAAGGTTGCTAACGCATAATCGTCACACAAATTGAGTATTTGTTGTGAATTGTCTCGTTGGCTTTTAAGTAGCATGTGAGAAAAATGTAATAGGTCTATTTATTTATTTATTACATGCTTTATTGCACTTTTAAAAACGAAATACAGTGAAAAAAAATTAAATCTTATTAAGTACAATGGGCGGCCTTATCGCGCAAGGCTATATTAAATATTATTGCTTATATAATACAAAAACGCTATAGTGTCGTGTCATAGCGTGTTTGTATGGTGCGTGTATATTCTTGCAACAGTAAAAAACTCTACAGACAACCACAGAAAACAGCGTTGTAAATTCAAAAAAGAAAACAAGGAGTGTTAATTAACAATGATTAATGACAAACCCTATCGTGTTACGCTCAGATAATATCATGAGGAAATGTTGGTAATTCGCTTACTTAGAGCTTAGTAAGTAAAACAGAACATAAACTTTGCTGGTAAGTTTTATAAGCCGGGTGGTACGCCGAAAATCAGGAACAGAAATGGGATAAAAGGCGCATTCGAGTGATGCTTTTATAGCTTTTAAGTTGATTATTTGGTTAAGCCCGAAATCTTGAGCTTACTTAAGGTTTCTTGAAGCTGAATCCAAAGTCTTAATTATTAAGCTGAGGTTTACAAGTCTTATTTATGATTGGGAATTATATCGAACAGTACTGGCATGTGTTGTTGTACAAATAATAAAAAGAACAATGTATAGAGATTATACATCAAATATCAAGAATCACTTAAAAATGGAATGTATAATTCAATAAGCTTAGTAAAGTATGTGAAATCGACATATTTTCATATAAGCCTCCAAAATTCAGGCGTCAAGTATTGCAGTCTTTTGACTGCAGTGCTTGACGCCTTGATCTTGATACACTAATATATTAATTTAATGTATTTGATTTGCTGAATTTACTAATTGTACTTTAATCCATTTTTTATATTTATACATTTAATATTTTAATTTTAAAATTGTTTAATTTCAACACTATAGTCCACATTGCATGCCGTGGCAACCTATAAGTAAGGTGAGTTAGCTTTAAGTTTGTCTCAATTTATTGTTGCTTGTACCAGTGTTTATCTTGTTGGTTGTCCTAATAAAAAAAATGGAATGTAATGAAAGGTAATGAAAGTGTGATGATTACCCTAAAGGTGTCGGATTTGACCCACGAGCAGTACAAACATTTGTGGGCGTAATTATATCTGTTGTATTAGTCTGGGTAATCTCTATGTAAATAAAAATATTTATTACATATTTTTTATAAATTAAGAATATTGATTGTTGCAATAAATTCCTTAAATTACAGCCACACAATATTTTTTATTTGTTTAGCATGGTGGGAGAAAACATTTTACCCCTTTTATCGAGATCTGGTCAAAGTACCCTGTACCTACCTGTTTTATTCTTCAACAAGGAAAATAGCGTATTAAATGCAAAGCGTATGCCAACAACCTTATACTGAATCTCTCTAAGGTAGAACCGTTTACTCTGAAACCTGCAATTTTACAGAGCGATATGAAACTTTAATGTCATAATACAGAGTTGATTATGTTCTGACGAAACAAATACGTGTTTACCAACTTTACTCATACAGCTACAATTGGTTATTTGCTAACTTTGTTTTGTACGTTTGCCTTTTGTTTTACGGCATTCGGTTTCATTTGAGTAACTTTTTGAAGGTATACAATAAGTTATTCGAATGCGCAAACGTAGGTTTATTTTACCTCCTTTTTTACTGTTGTGTTTTTGTATGTACAGCGTTAGACTTAAACAGTTATTAGACTAGTTGATCTGCAGACACTCGATCTGTAGTAATGGTAGGCCCACCCAAACGGGTAATGCTATTATTTATCGCGTTGATGGGCGTTTACGTCAGATGTAGCCATCACATAAACGCGATTATTTTTCAACGGCGTTAACAATAATACGTGCTATGGCTACGGAGTAAGGTTACGAGATAATCATTGCATTTATTGAGGTTCTGAAAATAGAACCATGCTTGTAAGATGCAATTGTATCATTCACCATCTTCTTTTCCTTTTATTCATTCGGTAATGATTCAATACATTATGGCGTGGATGGGCGTTACACGTTAATCGTTAGAGTGGCCCCAGCAAAATAATGTGCTTGTTTATTTGACATTAAGACAGTCTGTAGATCGCAAAGTGTTATAATTGCTTTAGATCGCTGCATGACCTGGAGATCGCAGGTTCGAATCCCGGGGAGAAGCATTTCTTTGTGTTTTTCCCAGTTTGATGATTGCACTGCAGGCTGAATCACCTAATTTTCCGAAAAGAAAGATGATGCTTCGGAGAGGATTCCCCGATTACAACCTGGCCGTCTTTAAGGCAAGAATGAATAGGCTGTTTCTAGACAGGCATGATCCATCCTCGGCCGCATCATCACTTACCATCAGGTGAGATGCCGGTCAAATGTCTGCCTATAGAAGATAAAAAAAAGAACGATAAAACTTATTTGATAAAAAGAGTGTCGGTGGCTTATTGGTAAGAGCATCAGTGGCTCATTGGTGTGGACTGTTGCCTTCCGATCTGGAGGGTTTAGGTTCATCCACCAATGTCTCTACGAATTTTTGAAATTATATTCTGGGCCTGCGTGGACGACAAAGGCTTATACACCCTATACGGGTAGGCTTCCTCGGTGGGAACGTTATAAATAGCTTGATGATGATAATGAAGTAAAATTTATTGTTGGTTTGCACATTCGTGCGAATGAATTTCCTGCGTATCGACCCTGTATGACAAACTGCAGCTGCGAACTTAAGCTGCAGACATATTGAATAAGCACAATTGATATCTATATTTAGCCTAAAAAATAAGTCTATCATTTAATTTCATTACATCATAGCTCGATGAGATATTCACACCAAGTTATAATTAAAAGCCAATATTAGCCATACAATATTTAGCTCGGTTTTGTAATTACAAAAGGCTCATTTCAAACCCTACTTCGCATTAATTTTAACTCTATTATCCTGTTTGACATTAACAAAGCCTTATTTTACGTTTATTAAAGTCTCGATTGAACGCTGATCACATATAACAAGTAACTGCGTTTTCTTACAAGGAGACTCCAAACCTTGTACTGAATTCATTTAAAACCTAGTTACCAAATACATATTTTAAGAATACTCTTATTAGAAAATGCTTGTATGAAGTCATGGTTGCGAGGCAACGGGTGGGAAATATTTTTTTTTAAAGTTATAGTGTAGGGAGAGCGGGGCTGAAAGTGCCGGGGGTAAATAGTGCGCGAACGCGAATATCTCAAAACAGAAGAGATAAATTTACGATCGTATTGTGTCGCGTAAGGCCAACAGTCGCGCACACGCGGCTGCCATTTTAGTTGCATCAGCGACGCGGACCGAGTCTCACTGCATGTGAGGGTCCTCCAGCGCCACGTAAGTAAATATTTTCGTTTCAATCTTTTGGTCTCAAGCTAGCATTTTTCGTGCTTTTAATATGTGAGTTTTGTAAAATATTTGTTATTTTATCCTAGTTTTTATGCAGTGTAATTTTAATGTTTGTGTACAGTGATTTTTATATGTGAACAAAATATCACACTATCATAAACGGGGTAAAAATGTGCCGTTCATGTGGGGCTGCTTGTGCCGCGGCACAACCAACCCCTAACCCAACCTATATTGTTTCAGTATTGTTTATATTTTACGCGAGCAATTATGAAAGAAAGAAAATACTTTTGGACATATTTATACTGCATTTATTTTCTTCGACAGAATGAGGACAACATCAGGTAATCAAGAGCAAGAGACACGTCAGTGTCTCCGAACCTATCCCTTGCTGCAGTTTCCAGCCTCCTCAATCAGTTGATAATAACACAGGAGATAAAAATGCAGCAGTTTTTCTCACCAGAGTTAATAAGACCACTGCCTAAAGCACTCCCCGACTAATTGGACATACTAAAGCACGTAAAAGAAAGACAGCTGTTCTTACGGATACTCCAGAGAAAATTGCTTTAGCAGAAAGAACAGGCTAGTAAAAGAGAAAAGAAAGCGAAACTAAAAATGAAGGTTAAGGGAAAAGGGAGGTAAACAAACAAAAAGCCGACTAAAAAACCCGCTAAAGAGAGTATTGCAAGATGACGACAGTTCTGATGACGAAAGAATGGTTCTGTATCATTGTTGTGATGCCTATTCTAACTCTGCCTGGAGAACAATGATTGGAATGGCAGAGAATGTAAGAATGTGGGCCCATTTGCAATGTATTGAAGATGAAGAAAACCAAGCATTTATGTCCAAATTGTTATTCTGATCAATCACTGGAAAGTAACTAGTTTTGGTTAATAATTTTGGAACATAGTATATAGAAGAGAAATCTTTACTGTTTATAGCAGGTAGTTTACTAGTCCGTATACACTGATATTTTATATTGATCTCATTTGCATAAATAAGTACAACTATTGATTAAAAATACGTTTTATGTTTGAATAATTACATAAGAAGGTTCCTTGTTTTTTTTTCAATTATATATTAGTATTATACAATTAACTTTAAAAACTGTTGATTTATATTAAAATATAACCGAATAAATATATTATTATAAAACTGATGTGTTAATTCCCTAATTAATTTTCATTCATATAAAACTCCCAGCATTATCACGGCAACCGACCTCAGCTACGGCACAACTTGCCCCAGATTGGGGTTGGTAGTGCCTTGCCGCCTCTGTATAAAAAAATTCGCATTTTCATAAAACTATTAAAAATGTGCAAAATCTGAAGTTAAATTCGTAAAATAGATTAAATTTGGCTTAGGATGACCACTTTTCAGACATCAGTACTTTGTTTATCCGAATATTAAAAGGATTTGTCAAAATCGGCACTTTCAGCCCGCTTCCCCTACAGGACGTTAGACCTCACCTGATGGTAAGTGATACACCTGACTATGACAGAACGGCCTCCCGAGATTAGAAGGAACTAATTATTATATGTTTTACCCACTATGGCGGTATATACATATAATATATAGAATATATATTATATGTATATACCAATATATACATATAATATATAGAAACATCCAAACCAATACAAACGACATGTACAAGGACACAATGTTTGTACTGCCCGTGTTTCGTTGAAAATACAATACATTTTAAGCTAAAACAATAAAAAATCTCATTTGAATACGAATTTAGCTTTCAAATACTCGTAGAAAGGGTCAGTTTATTTGGGAGAAAATTGAATGAGACCACCGCGACAACCTAATTGAAGTCTGAAAGAAACGATAAAGAAAAAGGTAATTCACTTAGCTGAGTTGGTGTCTCCCTCCTGTGGGACGTAACTTTTGTTTTTTGTTCTTGTTCAGCTCTGCGCTGGTGATATTACGGTTTAATTAGAACGAGATATACATGAGTAAAAGCGTCGGTCGCTCATTGTTGCCTTCCGATTTGGAGTGTGCGGGTTTAAATCTCGCGCTAATGCCTTTTCGAGTTTTCGAAATTATATGTTCGTGTATCCGTCACTCTTACAGTGAAGGAAAACATTTTAAGGACTCCTGCGCAATCCTGCGTCCTGATGAGATTCAAAGGTTGTGATTGAAGTCAGCTGATCCACACTGGGCCCGCGTGGACGTCTTAGGCCCATACACCGTTTACGGGTAGGCTCGTGCCCCTCGGAAGGAAAATTTGATGAGCTGATGATGATGATGTTACAAAAAATACTTATTTCGTAATGATATAATACATAGGTATATATTCAAAGGACGGTAATGGATAGGTGGACTAGCACTTTCGGGTTCACTCAACGGAGCGGGACCCGACCAATGACAATCATTGGGCGGTTCCCCACAGAGTGATCAGTCTCGCGAGACATTTGCCGAGCGAAGAAGCTCGGGTTAGTATGGATGGTCCTCACCCGAGGTACCCGCTCAAGGACCGTCCACATTAACCGAGCTGCTGCTATGGAGGTAAGTAAACAACTTTTCAAACAACATAAACTTGAAGCATACTGCTGAAACATGATAATGTAATTCGATGGTAATAGCTAAGTAGATTTAGCTGAAATAATAGGTATAAGTCACTAAGCTGGAAAAAGAAGTTTGTAATGGAAATAGTACAACTTTTTAGGTCAGACAGTGCTATTTATATTTAATATAATATAGGATAAAATACATATGCCTTTAACATTTATATCTTAAATAAATAAAATGTTATTTCTTTCATATAAAAGGTTAACAAGATATGTGTTGACATCCTCCATTAGGTATTGGAGCACCTGTGTCAGAAGAAGCCACTTTTCTTTAGCTTTACGATTAAAACTGAATTCCTTATACTGTATAAAATTTTAAATAATTAATTATAATAGGGTTATAGAGTTCTAGTTCTAGGGTAGAATTGTATAGTGTGTATGTATTTTATATCAAGTGACTCTTTATAGATCGTAGATTTGAAATTGTACAAGGTTTTAATATAGCCCATAAAATTGATAGCAGTACAACATGATCCTTGTTAATTGCCTTCTGTATATTTTGTTACCGGTATTTTGTATATTATATTTCGATATTTCCGGAAATTTATGGATAACATCTAAATCTCATCGTTAACCGGGTACCATGGATACGGTGTAAAAATAAATTAATCCTGGAGTATTCCAATTATAGCGGTACCAGATTCGTAGGGTATTAAAGGCTTGCTGCTATTTTAGTTCAGTCGTGAATTTTAATATAGGTAGTATCACTATTTCAGTTTATTTCTAATTTTTAATTTAATGTAATGAATTTCAATAATGTAATCTAGATATTCCACTCACTGATTCTAGTGTAAGGCACATTGTAAAACAAGATTAAATTTCACCACCTGCCTGACCAGGCTTGAATCAAGCCGTGTATAATCGAAAGGTTAATCTTGAGGTTATTCAGGCAAAAATGAAGGAGATGCGAGCAGTAACTGCGTAATATCATAACTTTCACCCTCGCTTGTTTTCAAACAAATGTTGAACTCTTTGTCAAGGTCCCTATTATTCTCTCCCTTCTGGGCGTCACGTCACTTCGGTATGCGACGTGCGGTCGACCGAATTCCAACTCTTGGTGAGAAGCTCGCTTTTTTAATACGTTGCATGCTTTCACACTCCTATCTTACTTCTTCGAGGTAGTCATGAAATTTTAGAAAATTGCAGATTACGTTAAGTGAATTTACTAAATGTGTGTATACAAGTCTGTTTTATGGTCTAGTGTTTTCTATGTATAATTTTATGTATGTATTTACAAAAAATATGTAAAATCAGTGTTTATTATTTATTTGCTCCATTCTGATTACGAAGAGTTGATTACATTTCACACATTGTATTTAACGTTAAAATTTGATTGTGCCGAATAAATCTCAGCTATTAACGGCGAAGAGCACCATAAAAGGTGTCGGCCCGTAGACAAAAAGTCTCCAATGACGTCATTTAAATTCTGTCCCATTGCCAACAATAAACGATGGCTTTTAAATGGTGAGCACCGGTTTGACTCGATAATGAGTGAGACATTTTGTGAACTTGTATGCTTCAATATAATATTCATATAAACTCTCTAAAAAGTGTTGTTGTTTCATATAATAATCAAACATATAAAGAGCCCACCACTAAGCCAGATTCTAGGTCGTATCGCTCAGGAAATAACTCTGGCAGCAGCTTATTCAAAGAAATTAGGACATAAACTTACTGTAGAGGACTTCTATTATATAAATGTGAGGATTAAATTTATTAATAAATTTACCTACTTGAAAGTTTTCTGAAACATCGTATAAATCTATTATCATATTAAAATTGGAGCGTTTGTTTATTGTATTGAAATAACCATTTTTTCTTCATGCATGTTTATCAATATCCGGTACATATGCCTTTTTATATTTTGCTTTTGTCTGTCTGTTTGTTCCAGGTATTCTCTGAACAGCTGGATGGATTTGATCAGGACTTGTTTGGCAGGTAGCTGATGTAAAAAAAACATGGCTACTTTTATTTCAGACAATACTTTGTTTTTTTTTGGAACATAAAGGAATTACTTACTGCGCGCGGCCGCACGTCGCGTGATTTAACGTAGCTATGTACGTAGGGTGTTTAACAAGTCATGACGTGTCTGCAAACGCTATACGTAAGCCGTAATTTTTTGTGTTCATCAGTAAGTGTCGTCAATAACAAGTGTAAACACGTTGTTTTTAACTTGTTAAAGTTCTATTTTAGTTAAAGAAATTTCAAAAAAGTCGTATGACGTCGTGGAGTAAACGAGACTATCGTGTATTATCTGTTATATTTCAAGCGCGGTTTAACTAAACAAGAATGTTTTGTGAATGTGTTCGGTTTTTGGTCATGAAGTCCATCCATCTATAAGAACGTGGAACGATGGTATTACCGTTTCAAGCGGAGATTTAGAGCTAGAGGACGACCCGCGACCAGGCAGACCTGCGAAATTCAAGTGCCGGAAACATAGCTCGTGTGGAAAAAGCTATAGAGAAGATCGCCGAATCACATATCGTCAATTAGAAGAACTCTTAAATATTCCGTGTTCCTCTTTGCACAACATAGTGAAGAATCATTTAAGTGTGAAAAAAATTTGTACACAACAACGGTTTGCAATCTATGCTGAAACGATTTGACAATGGCCAATCAAAAAAGGTGAATTCAGTTATCACTGGTGACGAAACGTGGATTTACTACTACGATGTGCCAACTAAATCACAAAGCAAGATATGGATCTTCGAAGACGAAGAGCAACAAATTCAAGTGCGAAAATCTAAATCAGTAAAGAAAAAAAATGATGCCGTTTTTTTTGCCTGCCTCAAGTGTTCGAAGAACTCCAAAATCGACGACCGAATTCGGGACTCCGCTCATGGTTCCTACATCACGATAATGCACCAGCGCATAGAGCACTACTTCGCAATTTCTGAGAGTATCTGGTATAAAACTACTTGACCACCCTCCCTATAGTCCCGATCTTGCACCCTGCGACTTCGGTTTATTTCCATTCGTAAAAAACCGCATGAAAGGGCGAAAGTTTTCTACTGAAGAAGATTTGGTTCGAGTTTTTCATGAAGAATTAGATTTAATTCATAAAGAAAAGTGGGAGGACTGGATAAATGAGTGGTTTGTGCGTATGACTAAATGCATTAATTGTAACGGGGCTTATTTTGAAAAAGTATAATATATGTAATTATACGACAGTATTTATTGAACACCCTACGTATTTTAGGTTATGTTTAACTGTGGGAGAATATCTTTTAACGCGGCAATATTCGGGGAACAGCTAGTATCAAATATAACTAGAGCATAAGCAAATGAAATCAAAAGTTTGTATCAACCATAAAGTTGACAACTATATACTCAGATTTAGTACAGAGTTAGCTCTTTGCCAAGAAACAAACCACTATCACGATGTCTTATCATCTTAAATTCGCTGCCAAGCACCGCCATCTGCCAAAATAAGTTAAGAAGCGTAATTGTAAAGAAAATACAGATACGTTTTAGTTTATACACGGTGGGAACCAATTATATAAAGCGCAAGTACTTACTTACTTAAGGCAGCGGTGTCACTTACCATCATGTTAATCGCATGCTCGTTTGCCTTCTGTTCAATAAAAAAAGTACTTACGATCCCTTAAATAAATATGGCGACCGATGTTAGAAGTGTAATGGAGAAATTTTACTATGATACTGAAGGTTTTGGGTTCAATCCATATACATTGTGTGCATTAAAATATCTATTTGTTATAGTCTGGGTGCTTTCTATCTTAATTTGAATCTCTGTCTTCAATCAATGCTGTACATAAATCTCCCTCATTTTGCGTCAGATACCTCGGTCCTCGGTACCCGGTACAGAGCGTCGGTGGCTCACTAATGTGTCCTGTTACCATTCCGACCTGGACGGTGCAGGTTCAAATCTCGCCACCAATTCAATTTCTTTCAGATTTTCGAAATTACATGTACGTTATCTGACGCTCTTTCGGTGAAGGGAAACATCGTGAGGAAACCTACGCATGCCTTATAATAGATAAATTCAGTTCCTAATAAATTATTTTTAACTTCGACTTTGAATCGTAATTTGCAAAGTTGAGATTTTCCGGTTCCTTGGGAATATTGGGTAAATAGCCGCAGGATGCAATAATATCCAACAACACAGCGTTGTTTTGATAAAACGCTTCCTGTATTGGCGGGCTGCCCGCAAACCAGATGCAATAGCGAGCAATGTTGAGTCTGGGTTTTGAATTCAAAGTGAAATTTCAATTTGAAATTTAACGAGACATTTCCATTCCAACTTTACAATGTAAAAAATACATTGCAAAGTTGCGAAATATGTAATAATGGTCGTCCAGTGCACCGAGAAATATAAAAAACTTTCATGAAACAAAACCAATCATAGGAATTTAATGAAATTTACCACCATTTATAGGTACCACCGGAGTACGAGATATCGTCCTGTGAAATAGGAGTTCTATGCACTTTTGCGTTTCGGGATAAGGGCACTATAACTATTTAATAATATAAAAAAATACTAAGTATAGAAGATCTAGCATCCGTCGTCTCGGGTGACGTGCGTTAGCGCAGGCTTTGATTGACGAACAATAAACACTTTATACTTTTGCTTGAATACTGCTCTATCGTGGTTAGGCGTATCAATTACCATCTTGTTTGTTACAAATACTTATATAATCAGGTTTTTTACTTAGACGCATTTCCATCTGTGATATATTGTCAACCAGTTTATCGTAACTAGTTAAGGTCATGCGAGAAAATACACAATGCAAACGATCTGTAAACCCTTAGCTTCAAGTTCCACTCTCCTAAGATTAAACCTTTTCGTTCAACATTTACTCGAGATTGGTCGGCGACCTAATACATGGAAGTCAAACTGGATAGCCAAGGATCCTCGTAAAAATGCGTGCCTTCCCATGCTTTGAAGGTTGAATTTCAAATGCGTGGGATGCCTGGACCTTTTCTGTTTTCATGTTTACTTTTAGCGAAACCCGATGCAATATTTACACATTCTCACACTTTTATTTATTTGGCTACATAATTATAATAATTTAACGCGTATGCCAAATTTTTTAAAGATATAAGTGTACAGGACGGTCAGGACGCTCACCTGATGGTTAGTGATACGCCTAACCATGACAGAGCGGCATTGAAGGATCAACAGCTAATAGAAGTTATTATCCTCCATCAACGCCGTACTGCGCCGACACCCGAGACGACAGATGTTAGGTTTCTTGAACCCGGTAATTTCACTAGCTACAGTTCTCTATCCCGAAATACAAAAGTGCACTCTTGTTTCACGGGACGGTATCTGACGCCAATAGAGCTATTTAGCGCTTTACCTACGTGGAATGATAATGATGGAAACTTAACGAAACTCACTCATTAGGGTACGAATATCAAACGTTTCTAGTAATATCGCTATCATGTTAAACTACTGAACTCGGTCTTCATTGAAGACTCTCTTTGTTGAGGTTTTTTGAATCAAAATGAAAAAATCCGAGATAACGTTGCAACGAGAGCTGCTGCTTGCTGTCTTTGGAATTTTTTGATGCTATAAAGAGTAAATATCATCACCGTTTACCTGTGAGTTATATCCTACCTTCGCCCATGAATATCTACAATGCTAAAAAGTACATAGATGTATTTAAATGAAAAAACATTTCATATGAAATCGTAATGGTCATAATGTCGATATTATTATATCGTGATGGTGTATAAATGGTTCACTAAGTGGTAGACTCGATACTGAGTCGTCTAGGTAGGTACCAACACAGTGCCAGATTGCCAGATATCGTCCCGTGAAACAGGAGTGTTATGCTCTTTTGTGTTTCAGGATGAGGGCACTGTAGCTTGTGAAATTACCAGGTATACTCGTAACATACCTAACATCTATCGCCTCCATCTATCGTTGATAGATAATAATGTCTATCAGTTGTTGGTCTCTTTCAATCCCGCTCTGTCATAGTCAGGCATATAAATTACCATCAAGTGAGCGTCCTGACCGACCTGTACACTTAAATCATAAAAAAATGTGGCTACGCGTAAAATAAATACACACACACTTATAACATAAAAAATAACCTAGTTTCATAAAAACATCTATCCTTTAATAATCATAATTGTTTTTAATCAAGTTTACTTACTGGTTCTATTGTTAACAAATACCAATCTGTTAGTCTCTAATCTGTTGCAACACGCCTTGCGGTATCCCATCAAAGTCAGGGTTCATCAGAGCTTAAGGCGAGTCGCCTAATTGGTATGCGCGGTCACACACTTTGATTGATCTTTGGAATTTGCTGGTCGAGAAGGACCTTGAAATTGTGTTTGCAATGGAAATGTTTCACTCTGTTTTAAACATGTTATTTATATCTTTTGAGAGCATTAAATTTACGATAGTATACTAGAATAACATTTTTCCTTTTCTAATCTGTATCTGGAAACATTTAGTTATTAATAATAATAATTCGTTTCAATTTCATTAACTAAGAATTGCGTGAAAGAAAGAAATGAACAATAAGTAATAAAAAAAAACAAAGAAATTAAATCGATATTAAATGTCATTTTATGAAGTTATCGAAGAATATTAATCTTCCTTGATACTCCTATAATTTACCATGTTGATAAGGGAAACCTCTTAAAGTTAAGTAAGTTGGGCACTCGTATTAGTCTACGAGTTATTACGATCGAACAGCTTGCGGCAAAATGATGTATTTTATAATGCCCGGATAAATAAATATACCTTTATACAGCCCCTAAGCAAGTAATTTTTATTACGGAGAATGGTTACAAACATATTTTTTTACACAGAGAACTCCCAGACCAAAATAAACAGACATTCATACACACAAGTGTTTGTACTGCAAGATGTGGAACCCGGTATCCCTAGAGAAGTGGCTTCTCAATCATAACACCACCATAAGGTTTGCCAAAATAAATTGTGTTATTCATGCCATTGAAATGTAAAGCTTGGGCCTAAAATCGTACAACTGTGATATTTTATGTTGTTTTACGTGTGAAATTTCAAGAATCATCCTATGTTTTCCCCAAAATTAATTTTCAAAGATTTTAGTTCCACTGATTTTACATTTTTTCCGGTTCCATAATTTTGACATTTGAAATTGAAATTGTGTGACAGGATTAGGAATGCTGTTATTAGAGACAAGTGTGGTAGTGTGGTCTGAGAGTAGATGTAGTGTCAAAATTAGAAAGAGGTATGTTAGGATGGTATGGACACTTGGAGCGTATGAGTAAAAGGAGAATAGCAAAGCAGGTTTATTGTGCGAATGTGGAAGGATACACGAGCAGGGGACGACCCAGAAGGACTTACCTTGACCAAATTGGTCAAGTCCTTAAGAAGGCTGGGGTTCCAAAGTAAAAGAAATAAAAGAGCTTATATGAAAAGATTGATGGATGTGAATGAAGCTAGGGAAGTATGTCAGGACCGCGCAAAGTGGCGTTCCATCATCTCTGCCTACGCCTCTGGGACCTAGGCGTGAGCTTTATTTATTTTATTTTTTATTTATAATTTTCTACAGCCAAAGATTATGAAACTATTTGCCACCGTTTTATATGTGTAAACCATACTGTCTCGCTGGCTAGTTTGACGCTCTTAATTTAGCACGATTATATTACATACACTAGTCTACCTCAAATCCCATGTATTTTATTTCTCCTTCCTAATGTTGCCTGGAAGAAATCGCCATGTGCAATATGGCCGCCCATTGTACTTTATTTTTCGTATGTTTTTGTGTATTTCAGTGTTCAATAAAGAATTAATAAAATAAAATAATAATACGTTACCAATTTAAATAGATCTTCTGAAATTTGCTCATTGTAGTTAATTAAAACCTTTTTGGAAATATTTAAAGACTCGGCTACGTCAAAAACAACATCACGCAGTTGCACGTCATTACGCGTGGATCGCGTTATACGGACCATTACCTACCGCGTAATGAGAGGAAGAGGGCGTCATTAGCGTCGTCGTTGTCAGGATATAGGTTCGCACAAATACAAATACTGCACCGATTTTGCTCAGTTATATGCGTAAGTATATTCAAATAAAAAAATATTGCCTGAAGCTTTTACAGGTTTACCCTATTTGGCACTAAACTTATTATTCCTTGTCTGTCACTAAACTTATCTATAATATAAAATTTCAAAAAGCTAATGCAAAAGCATTAGATTTTTAATATTTCATATTAAATTTAATATTGCACTTACAACAAGTAAATAATAAAAGTTAAAATCCTAAGCTTATACAGGTTGATCATTGACTATTAGTGACTTAACTAAGTCGTCGTAAATGTATTTTAATAACTGTAGATTATCAATCATTTTTTGCCTATAACGTCGCACTGCAGGGATAGGTCTTGACAACTATGGGAATTTTGGACCGAAACCCACTACGCTGGTCCGGATTGAAACCAATGATGCTTTATATACTTAGATTATTATTTATTTAAGTTTGTAAGCCATGTATTGTTGGCATTGTATAGAAGATACATTAGTTTATTAGAGGCTAATGAAAAATGTTCTCGATGGTATAAAACATTTTGTGGCCGGGTTTATTAGTTTCATTTTTTACTAGTTACAGTGCCCTCATCCCGAAACATATAAGTTCATAACACTCTTACTTTACGGGACGATATCTGGCACTGCGGTGGTACCTACTTAGACGACTCAGTACCGAGTCTTCAACCAAGTCAAATAATTGCATAAAGATAATGAAGGAGAAAGTTAATGTAAGTCATAATTCAGTCAACGAAACGTCACGATAAACTAATAAGTTTCATTTAACTAAATACGCGGGTTAGAATGAATTCGGAACATTCTAAACTAATATCCATTTAGAATAACTCAACGAGGAACATCTATCTATACGAACAGCATCAATTATACGCGTCATTTGCCGCCGAAGTCGATCCGGCCTATGTTATTGTCATGGAAATTCGTAGGCAACCATTTGAATTTAGGACCATTGACAGCAGGTCATTAATTACAAATGGATAGTGGCCAGGTACTATTAGGCTCTGAATAAAAGTTACAAATGTACTAACTGGCAATATAGATGTCTAAATCTATGGTTTAGTTTTTTTATTTTTTATTGGTAAATAAAATCCACATTAAATGAATGTAAATTTTTTTTTTTTTGCTTTACACAATGAGTTTCATTGGGAAATTAAGTTTAGTTGGAATAGCAATTGGTAATTGAAACAAATTAAGTGCTAAGCAACAATGAAAAGGTTTATTTATCTACAACAGCCCCTTTTCACCATCGGGATACAAGACGGAGGCGAGCGTTCCATCTTTACGTGGTAGACATTCCACACATCCGCACAGCCCGCTTTGGTGCCTCGTTCCTAATGCGCACCGCAAAGGAATGGAATTCTTTGCCTCCTTATGTGTTCCCCGATCATTACAACCTGGCCTCTTAAAGGCAAGAGTGAATAGGCTGTTCTAGGCAGGCATGATCCATCTTCGGCCGCATCATCACTTACCATCAGTGAGATGGTGGTCAAATGTCTGCCTATAAAGGATAAAAAAAAATTGAATTATGTAACAATACACTTGATTCCTATAAATAACTAGAACATTTGTCTTTTAAGACTCGAATTTGTTTACTCCTTGAAATCGTCACCCAACCGATCGTGAAGTTCCTCACCAGTCTTCTAATTGATACGAAGGTACTTGTTAACCATAGGTCTGTAGTAGTATGCCTGGTAGTCTTGACGCTCACCCATCTTTTTAATGTAATATATTGCAGATGTAATTTTAATTGTAATGTTATGTAATTATAATGTTATGTAATTAATGAAATTGTATTGTAATATATTGCAGATGTAATTTTAATTGACACCTGCGTATTTTTTACTTAACAGCGGCGTCTAAGGCGTAGTGAAAATCAAGATACAAAAAAATGCATTTAAATTATTTTTAACTAAGAAAATATGATCACCTATTCAAATATGACATCCTGACTATTGATTGCTAGTACTCTCATATTGGACAGTTGTACTGACTAATTTGTTGCATTTTTATGTCAGTGCGGCTTCAGTCTCCTTTGTAATTATCCACTTAGTTTATTGATTACTTTTTATTTAGTAAACAGTAGAAATAGGATATTGAAACCTATTGAAATTGGTTAATTAATCTGAATTCGATACGCATAAACAAGATGGCTGCGAAGCTACAAGCTAAACCTAGCCAATTTTGTTTCTCAGGAGTCTTGAGCGGATTAAATACGACACAAATCTGCAAACGGATATTGGAAACCTTGTATTTTTTAAGACCTTACTTATTAGTTGAGCGTTTGGATTTTTGCGGTGATTAGGTCCTCACTTATAATATAAACAATTTAATTTGACGAACCATCTGGTATAATGGTTGAGACGTCAGCTATTACATCTAGGGTTCCGGGTTCGATATCCCCGGCCAGTACAAACATTTGTATGAGTCTGAGTGTTTTCTTTGTATAATATGTATGTATTTACAAAAACAATGGCTTTGTCTATCCGTTTTTAGTAGGTATCCATATCCATAAGAGACCTAACATTTGTTGTCTCGGGTGTCGGCCGGCATTGATGGCGAATAATAACTGTTCGTATCGTAGGCGTATCACTTACCAGGAGGTGAGCGTCCTGACCGTCCTGTACACTTTGTAACATTTTATAAATATTTCTATTCATTGTTTATTATCCATATTACAGGCTAATGCTTAATTTGAAGCTAGGGGCTGCTGTGTGAATATCAGTAGATATTTATTATTATTCCATGGGATGAAGACAAAAAGAGTGAAGAGCCAAAACTAAGGAAAGTGTCACCCACTCCTCATAGATATTAACAAGAGAAATATGAGAGTCAAAGAGTTTTATGATGCCAAGTTCGTGATCCCCAGTATAGTTATCAATGCTTGCCTTTTTCACTCTTTTGTCCACCTTTTGTAATTTGCTTCACTTCAAAGCTCATTCTGCTATAGGTACAACGTCCAAGTACCATGTAAATAAGTAGTCAATTATTGACATGGTACTTGGACTTAAATAAGTAGTCAGGTTTATTTTTAGAAAAAAGCATTTGTGCTTTTGGCTTCGGCCCCTCGCGTTCCTGTCAACGGACTACTATTTTCCGCCAGTCTTAGAATAACATAAACATAAATAGAACTTAAAATAATACTTTGTTATATAAACAAGCACAGACTTTGTACAACTCCTCATCCAATATCGAAGTGCGGTGGCCACCCCTCCAGTATTTCATGAGACGTCCTGATTCCGATTTATCGGCGAATCGCGTGAGAGACACCGCTTGTGCGTATAAATACGTGCTAAAAGCTTTTGGGGTTCCGTTGAATAGGTCACTTATTAATAACATTGTTATTATTATCATCGCGACAAGACCAAGCTCATGATTGTAGATCGGGCAAACAACAACCAACCTGACGTTGAAATGATGGCGGGTTGTGAGGTGGTCAAGAGCTATATCTACCTGGGTTCCACTATCACCAACGATGGAGGCTGTGAGGACGAGATTCGGATACGTTGCGCTATGACCAGATCCTCAGTAGAAAAGCTCGTAAAGACATGGAAGGATCGCAGGATAACCAGGAACACCAAGGTCCGTCTTATGAGGTGTCTGGTTTTTCCAATATTTCTATACGGGGCTGACTGGACGCTGACGCGCGAATGAAAGATCGCCATAAGATTGATGCTCTGGAGATGTGATGTTGGAGGCGCCTACTAAGAATCCCATGAACTGCGCATCGAACCAATAGTTCGATCCTAAAAGAGCTCAACATAAAGGAGAGATTATCGTCGACTGTTCAAATACGAATCCTCAAGTTCTTCGGGCATATTAGTCGAGCCGAGGACTCAATTGGAAGATTGGTTGTTCAAGGCAAAGTTGAAGGCAAACGACCTCGTGGGCGCACTCCGACTAGATAGACGGATCTCATCAAGTCCAACACGGAAAAAAGTATTAACGAGTGCTCGCACTCCGCCAAGAATAGAGATGCATGGCGACACATTACAAGAGCGACCATACCATAAACACTGATCGAGACATAACCACGACCCCTCTGACTAGAGTGTGCGACTGAGAAGAAGAATTATTATCATATTATAATAGGTAGTATAATATTGCTACTTAAATTGAGGTGCCTGGTTTTAAATAAAATAATGAAATTTTACGGAGAAATTCAACTAATGAAGGAATCAAAATAAATGTCCCCACCGAGGGGCACGAGCCTACCCGTATAGGGTAATTAGGCCTTAGTCGTCCACATGGGCCCAGTGAGGATTGGACGACTTCACACACAACCTTCGAATCACTTCGCAGGCGTGCATGAAAGTTTCCTCACGATGTTTTCCTTCACCGTAAGAGCGTCGGATAACGTACATATATTTTTGAAAATTCGAAAACACATTAGTATGTATCGGGATTTGAACCTCAACCCTCCCGGTAGGAAGGCGATAGTCCACACCGTTGAGCCACCGACGCTCTTGAAGGAATGAATACACAGAATAAAGTTGGTACATAATATTAAACGAGTAGGTATACTGCCATTCAGCATTCAGCTCATTATAAAATATTAATTACCGAGAATCACGAGCCTACCCATAAAGGGCAATAAGCCGTAGTCGCCCATGTGGGCCCAGTGCGGATCGGACGACTTCACGCACGACCTTTGAATCTTTTCGCAGACGTACGCGTAGGTTTCCCAACGATCTTTTTCTTCACCGTAAGAGTGATGGATAAACGTTTATATAATTTCGAAAATCGGAAAACACATGTGCTTGTTTATATAGCACACCCGACGGTATTTGAACCCGCGCTCTCTAGATCCAAAGGCCACACCAATGAGCCACCGACGCTCTTCAGCTATTCAGGCATGTTAATATTATGTGCTACATGCTATGATTTCAGTGGGTTTACAATTTTGGATCCAACCATAAATGTTCTCTTTAATTCCAAATTGTTACAAAGAAATGACCTTAAAAATAATGGATATCCTCACTTATTGCACCGCCAGCGTAATTTATCTTTCTTCATTATTGTAACTCTTTCAATTCCCGACGAATTAATCTTAGATACACTTAGATACGACATTTAATCCAGGATATTTTCCTTAGAAATCCTCCTTAAGCCATGGGCTTTGGGATCTTTATAGTTCGTATGATTACTCTGAGATGCATTAGAGATTGAATTAGAGTATATTAGAATTTCAATGCCAACAATCATCAATGATAACGTCCCATTACTAGGGCAGGCCTTCCCGCACGGAATAGCTATGTGGTCTTTAGGCCACGCGAGTTCAATGCGCATTGTGGGTGTAACCGACTTCCAACCGAAGATTTAGCCAGGAGCGATGGCTTAGTATGCTCTGCGAAGCACGGAACATCTTTTTTTTCGACAATCGGGTGATTCAGAAAAAACCACCCAAAGTGCAGTGGGCGGATTTATGATGAAGATGATATTGTTGACTTTCAAAATCTGTGGAATAAAAAAAAATTTCAATAAATAATAACATTTAATCCCTTTATTATAAAGAAGCATTGTATTAAAACTCGTTCCTATTTTAATAATCGTGCAAATGTCAACGCGCAAAAAATATTCAATAAAAGGCTTTTCTTACAGCAAATGTACGGACTCAAATTACTATTCCGATTCCAGCTTCACCCCAATTTTGATAACATTAACTAAAGTAGTGTTATTAATATCCGAAATTGAGGATTATTGAATCATTGGTCGGTCGTTACGCAACGTTCGAAATCATGTGAAATTTCATACTGTTTGGCTTAATCATAATTTGGATACTCAAAGCCAAAATGTTTTAGTAGGAATAGATTAAAATGTGATTTTGATTACTTTGAGCGTCAGTATCTCATTGGTGTAGACTGTTGCTTTGCGATCTGGTGAGTGCAGGTTCAAATCCCGCCACGTACCAATGTCTTCCATATTATCGAAATTATATATACCTTTAGGCGACTCTGGTACGGTGAATGAAAACATTGTGAGGAAAACTGCGTATCTACGCATACGAAGAAATTAAAAGGTTGTGCGTGAAGTCGACCAATCGGCACTGGGCCCGTGCAGAAGACAAGACTTATACAACCTATAATATAGGTGATCGTTTCCCTCGGCTCAAACGTAAAATGAGCTGATGGTGATGTGACTTGATGGATGAGTGGCGTGAACTAGGTACATTGGAAATAATATTTCAGAGATACCTACGTACTGAGACAGACAGAGATGATAAGTTAGAAAGAGATAAACGTTTGTCCTGGTACTGAAATCTGGCAAAAATACTCATTTTTCCAAAAAAATACCGGAAAAGTATCCTAGTTACATATGTCATAGCATCGCTGGCCATTGAGACGGGTTCTGGTGGAGACCACGTTTTGGCAAGCGTAGCGTAAGACTGCCCGTTGGGCTGACGACTTGCAAAAGATAGAAGTTGGATGAGAACATAAGAAGACTTGGATATCTTGCGCAAAATAGGTAAGAACATGGATATTTATAGTTGAAGAAAGAAGAGATACTTTGAGCAGATAGTATTTATTCGGTAAAAGTTAATCACATATATTTTTTAATTCTGTTTTTTTCCTAAATTTGAAATGAGGCATGGAGTCCCTAGTACCAATTTAAACATAAGATTAATTCACAGCGGTAGAACTTGCGTTAAGCCGCGCGCTTGGTACAAATTTGTAGATGATTGGTTCCTCTGAATGTAAAGTGTTTACCGAGCCACATTCCACAGATCGAAGTTATTAAGCTATGGGAACAAAACTTTGAAAAAAAAATTATTTTTTTAATTTTTATTTTTCAAACTTTGAAAAATTAAAGCCGGTTGATTATTTTCGTGCTCATTGATTGGTCATCATCATCAGCTGATTAAACGTCCCCACCGAGGGCACGAGCCTACCGGTATAGGTGATTAGCCTTAGTCGTCCACACGGGCCCAGTGCGGATTGGACAACTTCACATACAACCTCTGAATCTCTTCGCAGGCGTGCATGAAGGTTTCCTCACGATGTTTTCCTTCACCGCAAGAGCGTCGGATAACGTACATATTTTCGAAAATTCGAAAACACATTGGTACGTGTCGGGATTCGAACCTCAGCCCTCCTGGTAGGAAGGCGACAGTCCGCACCATTAAGCCACCGACGCTCTACTCTACTTGCGCATACCTAACTTTTTGTTTATGTTTTAACCATGATTCAATCACTCTACATGTTATGTAGAGTGATAATAGCAACGAAAATTTAGAAAAAATATATCATCTTCGAATAGCAATTGATGTTCTGGCGAATGATGGTTGTCACGGGTATCGCAGTGCGGCATTCATGGAGAATAATAACTTTCTATCAGTTGTTGGTCTCTCTGCCGCCCCGTCATGTTCAGGCGTATCACTTACCATCAGGTGAGGGTCCTGACCGTACTGCACACTTTGTATTATAAAGAAACACCACTAAACATTGAACCTTACCATCTTATTTTAAGTTGAGATAGACATGATTTGGCACGGACGAGCTGGTTTTTACAGAATGTTACATCTCTCGCGTTGTATTTGTGTAGTAAGTGAGGTTCCAGTAGACAATCTCCGCTCAAAGCTATTTTAATTTTCGTTTCCTGCAAACTAGCAAGCCTAAAATGAACAGTACTTATTGTTATTTTTGTATTGAATTTTCGTGAAAAAGTGCACATATATTTTTCTTGAAAAGTGCATAGTACGCAACAACCACTAGTATTAGTCACGAAATTCATTAAAAAATATTATTGTTAACAGCGTAGCGCGCTAATTCTATATCTATGGTTAACAGTATGGTCTACCAAAATACATTATTAAACAGCCTGTTTACAACCAAACAACCAACCAAAAGCAATTTTATTGTTCCATTACTTTCAGTAAATAATTGTATTAATAAATAAAAAAAAAATAGAATAATCAACAGTTATATTTTTCTTAAAAAAAAATACTCTATTTGATAAATAAGTATTCTTCAAATGACAACAACTTATTCAAAAGATAAACAGCGAAGAGAGCATAGCCTCTGTAAAGTTGTGAGGCTACGGGAGCGTGCTCGTAAGCTACGTCGTAGCATACTACGATGTTACAATTTAGTTCATGTTCTCGCCGCTATAAGCTTGCTACGATGAGTAACATGGCGTCGCTGTTGCGTTAGGTAAAGGGTAGATGGCGCTGTATACATTATTTTGGTGGTAGAATTTTTAGTTGCAATAAAAACTTTGTTTTGCGATTATGTTACTGTAATAGGTAACAATTTATTATAGTACCTATTGAAAAGTATAATTTAAGAGCAATTTTAATTTGTAATAAAGTAAATAAGTGCTTCGACATGAGTTCATGCAAAAGATATGATTACGATACTACCTCATATTAGAAAGCGAAAGAGATCGTTTATATGTTGTTTGTTTGAACGCACTAATCTACGTTAGGTAGCATCTTTATCCATATGTAATCACGCTAAAAACAATAGAAGCGGAGCACCATGGAAGAGTGTTTCAATAACGCTTCGTAAACGGTTGAAGTTACATTAGTTATGTATCAGAGTATAGTTCCCCATAAAAAGATTTCCGAGAGAGACCGCCATCTCACCTGATGGTAAGTGATGATGCGGCCGAGGATGGATCATGCTTGCCTAGTATAACCTATTCACTCTTGCCTTGAAGACGGCCAGGTCGTAATGATCGGGGAACACATAAGGAGGCAAAGAGTTCCTTTGCGGTGCTCTGGTAGCGGTGGAATGTCTACCACGTAAGGATGGAACGTTCGTCTCCGAATATGAAAAGTGATATCAACAAATTTAAAAAACTGTCTTTATTTTTCCTTAGTTAATTCTAAATCCGAATCATACTATTCCATTGTTTTAATCTTCAAATTAAGTGAAATAACGAAAACCTTTTGGAAATAATGGACAGTAATTTAATCATTGCTTGATGAAGGTATTCAATATTAAACAATTCGTTGCTTGGAAATGTTTATGATATGACAAAAACAGGTATGCTCCATAAAAAGCTTTATTGCTACATAAATTAACATCCATAAAAGCCACCGGTGGCAACGCCTCATTAGGGAATGAGATTTTACGGACCTTTTCAAGAAATTGAAATTATCATAATAAAATATATGAAAAGCTATGTGCGACAAGCGCGGTAAGCCAAGGGCTGTTCCCTGCAGTGCGTCGTTATACGCCGATAATGAGTATGATAAGTCAATTAGATTACCTTTGAGCATCGGCGGTTACCTGGAGGGTGCAGTTTCATTTAAATCCCGTCCCATACAAATGTATTTTCGAATATTCGAAATTATATGTACGTTTATACGACGCTCTTACAGTGAAAAAAAGCATCGTGAGGAAACCTGCGCATGCGCGTGGAGGACTAAGGCCTAAATACCCTTACGGCTAGGCTCGTGCCCCACAGTGGATTTTTTATGAGCTGATAATGATAATGTTGATATTTACGTTTATTCGAAACTCTTACAAATAAAACATCGTGAGGAAACCTCCGTACGCCGTGAAGTCGGCCATTCCGCACTGGGACCGCATGGACGACTAAGGTCACGGGTAGGCTTGTGTCCCTCGGTGTAGACGTATAATGAGCTGATGATGATGTGTTCGTCCACATAGGTATCTGAATCTAACATATTTTCTCGCCATCTTAAGTATGATTTTGGTATAGGTAACTAAGACAAACAGCGTCACAATTTAGAAACTACATGAATTCTTCTTCTTTCGTCTAAACTATCAATTACCAGTTTATGGTCACAAAAATGAAAATAATTATTGTCAATGATTAAAAGCCTAATAATAAACTTTAAATTGTTTTTGTTTTCAGGTACGTTCTTATAGAATACGTTCGTCATGTCGGAGGTAAAGATTTTGGAATTGAATTAATATTATAATTTGTACGTATCTTCATATAATTTTATATTACCATTGCATTGCATAATTAATTAATAATATCTACACATTCTCAGAGCGCCATCTAAGCCCAAAACCTAAGCATTCGCCTGTTATATGGGACAAACATACATAATATACAAATCTTATATATATTATACATAGAAAACACCAATACAAACAGACATGTGCATTATTAATGCACACAATGGTAAGATAAACAATAAACTAACTTAATGCACAATCTCACTTAACATTCTGCCTAACCGTCAGTTTGGCAGAATTTTCATTCATAATCACGTCGCTCGCTACATGTCATAGTGACATAGTAGTTATGCTCGTGCCTTTGATAAGTAAGTACCTTTTAAGACACGTTGGATCAAAATTTTAATAAATTATACCTTTTTAATGACGTTTTAATATCAAACTTATAATGCATAGTTTTATGTTATAAATATAACAATAAGTCCAAGTATGTGTCAAGGGCACGGACATTTTTTGGTTGATAATTCTTCGTGATTGTTTATTGTTTATCTAAGACTATATGGGTCATCAATTGAGGAATTTATAAATCTAATGCCATTGAAACGTGCGCCACGGAATTGCGTAGACTCTAAACGTGATGATGAAAGCTGGTCTCTGTGAGGGATTAATTTCAATCCGCCGACGGATCCGAGTATTAGAGGCTACTGATTGCCTAGTATTAATGATTTATACAAATTGCTTGATTGATTTAGTAATCATGTCATATTCGACGACCCATTCAGTGTAATGGTTTAGATGGCGGCTACTACACTAAGGTTTCCGGGCTTGATCCCCGAACAGTTCAAACTTTAACATTAAACAAGTCTGTATTGGTCTCGGTGTTTCTACGTCTAGTATGTATGTATTTACAAAAAAAGTAAATATGTATAAGTGTATATGTTATTTAGTATTTGTACTACAAGTTTTTTGCTTAGTTTGGGGCTAGGTGGCGCTGTGTGAATGTCAGTGGATATTTATTTGTCTTAAGCCTTTGGTTCCGGCCACGGTTTAGAACTGAAGTCAATAATGTGCATATTACACTAACCAATCTCCAGACACTTGATCTTAAATAATGATGGGACCACACTAACGGGCCATTAATTATCGCGTTGATGGACGTTAGCGCCAGTTGTATCCATAATATAAATGTGATTTTTTTCAACGGTGATAATAATAATACGTACAATGGCTACGGAGTGGGGTGACGAGGAAATAGTTGCGTTTATTGAGGTTCTGCAAACAGAACCATGCTTGTGGTATGTAATTGTATCATCCACCAACTTCTTTTATTCATTTGGTAATAATTCAATAAATTATGGCGTTGATGGGCTTTGGATGTTAAACGTTAGTGTGGCCCAGCATAATAACGACCTTGTCTACTTGACGTTTAGTCAGTCTGAAAATCGCAAAGTATAATAGCGCTATACACTCACCAACCCATATTGGTACGCAGGGTAATCTATGAGGATATCTATTCATAATCGCGTTATCTGGGTAGGCCTATGGCCTGCCTTAGGGTTTAGACAGGTTGTCTTGATGATTATCCGTCCGCGAAGGCAGTAATGTGCATACACCACTATGTTATAATATAACCCATTGGACCTACCTCCAAGGAATGTGCCGAGCGGAACTTAATATGAATTTACATGGCGTTAATTAACTTTGTTTTACAGCTAACACAACGAGAGGCTTACGTGTGATTAATGACGTGTTACAAGCCGAGGTCGGTGCAAGCAACTATTCAATTCATTACAAACTTGATATAATTCATTAACAATTTGATGTTCAAGTTGACTTTGCGGTTGGAGGGTGGAATTGCCTTCTTTCGTGAGTAATGTAGCTAACATTGTATATTCAAAACTGAACCTTTAATGACCTTATGATGGCTCAATGGCGTTGCGGATAGCGCGATCGGTTACTGATCGTGCAAGTAACTGTTGCAATGGTGGACATCAGATAAAACATATTATGCTATAAAACCTGTACTCATTGGCGTGATTTAAAAGCTTGTTATTTTTTATTTCAATTCATGTGGTTATTAGAAGGGCTAACTAAGAGGCTCAAAATTAACCTAAGGTTTTATTTACTATTTTAATTGTTACCCTATCCCTACGCAAATCTTCTATTACTCAAATTGACGACAGAGGCAGTGGGGCGGTTTTAAAAGTGGTTTTCAGGTAAACAAGATGAAGTGTCGAAGTTTATGGTCCAAAGCCTTCAAGAAAGGGGGAATTATGGGAAGGCCTTTTGTCCAGCAGTGAACTTTACATGGCTGTAGAAATAGGCTTGCCAATCATGTATAGCCTAGCCATCTGAAGTATTTTAGTACAATATAGAAATGAACAAAACTTCATAGACCGATAAGATATCTGGAACCAAAAAGCAAACTATATAAACTTAATAACGCACAAACATCATTTTTATTTATTGGTCAGTACATTTTCTACAGAGAAAACCTTAACCATTAGGTACTAAATTACTTTTTACGGCACAGAAATCGAGTTAAGAATCTTTAGAAAGTCATAAAGATAGACTTAGAAGTATTACTCGAAATTAATTTGGGTAGTATCATTCAAAGATAACATACTCGTAGCTACTAGCAATCATAGTTTGAGTCTTCATTATTATTCGTTGCATCATTACCCTCTGTATTCCATTCCCGAAATTCAATTTCGACATTTACCAAACGGTCGGCAAATTAAATTGACGAAATACGATTGCTCCGACTAAATAGTGTAATCTGAGGCAAATTCAGCCCCCGGTCTATACCGTGGTTAGATTTTATACCCCCCACCCTTATCCCCGATAAATCCGAAAGCGTCTTTATTAGTGAGCTGGCATTTCGCCAGTTCCAATATTAACTGCGCGACCGATATTTATTCGTCTGTAATGCATTCTAGTAGGTTAACATGCGATAGATTTGTGTTCGACATTTGAAAATGTAAATGAAATTTTTTTACTACATAGTTACAAAGTAAAACTGGACGTTTAAGTAAAATTAATAAGTTCTATGCATTGTGTTACAAATCATTGCAATAAAATTGAAAAGTGCAAAAAAACTTAATTTACGTATGACCATGATTTTCTTTTAACAAATATATGGTAGCCGGCCCGAGTATTAGCTAACCAGTTCATCAACTTGTATGTTGTATTGTAATGATGACCCAAGACTGCTCATGTACGGCTACTAATTTTACTGCATGGCTGCAATCAGAGATTATGAGTAGGGTATGCAATGTGGGCGACTCTAATCGCAAAAACAATAAATAATTTACATTTTTGGCAAATTGAGTGCTGATGGCCTATGGTTTCAAATGTATAAGAGAAAATACCCGAATAATTCATTTAATATGTTGTCGATTTTCCGGGTATCTGGGCCCACATGGTATGCACTGCTTATTTGCATATGGTGTGCACGCTATTGCCTACAATTGTAGAGTAAAAGAATCACGTTTACTCACTAATGAGCATTGGGCATGCCCAATGCTGATTAGTGAGTAACGTGATCACGTAAACTGATCACGCATGCGTGATGGATTCAGGCATTTTCTCTTCCGTAGCTGTGTTTTGTTGGTTTGCGTGATCCTGTGAAGAGCTATATGCTATACTAATTGATACTCGTACATCATCCTTTTATGAATTCAAACTCAAAATCCCACATCTACCCATAGAAACTCGTTGCTATATTGGATTGAGATGGCGCTGTATGATTTTTGTGGAATTTAATTTATTTATTACCAATGACATATTCATTACTCGGTATTAAACACTGTATTTTTATCACCATAATCACTTTGCGCTCAGTTTTGATTGTATACTCTTACTTAATATACCATATACCAAGAATAAATATAAATAAAAATATCCTCCGACATTCACACAGCGCCATCTAGCCCCAAGTGAAGCCTGTACGAGTTATGGGTTCTAAACAACGGATAAACATACTTATATCCTTTTTTGTAAATACATACATATAATACATAGAAAAAACCCAGACCATTTCAAACAGACATGTTCATGCACACAAATGTTTGGACTGCCCGTGGATCGAACCCCTTGGTGTCGTAGCCGACGTCTCAACCGCTACACCAAATGGGTCGTCAAAGAGAATGAGATTTTAGTAATTTAGTTGAACTAACTAGTGTCGATTACAAAGTTGTGATTGAATACCAGAATAGATTGAACAAATGAATGAATAGAAAACCGTTAATGTATCACACGACCAAGTTAAATCTGCTATACGACTTAATTGAAAATTCTAAGACGTAGCGCACTAACTAAAGCAACATTTAGTCTACAAGATTAATTATAATTAGGTGCAATTCTCCACGATTCAGCTGGGTCATTTCTTCGCCTTAATTATATTTGGACGAGTTGCAAGACAACTGGAGAAAATAAACATTTAAGTAACTAAAAATTTATATTTATTTTCATGGCATAGATTTTTTGATAGAATTACTGCAAAAAATCTAAAACATTTTATATTGCAGAAAGTAGATTAGGACAAGTCTTTTATAAACTTTATGATGTGATAATAAAATACAACCAACAAGTTTTTCTGCCAAATAATGTCTACACATAAAAAATATAATAATAAGGATTGAAGTTTTAAAAGTATCTGTAAAAGATTTATTTGAATAAAAATATTTAGATTTGATTTAAAATACAGCCTGTAGCAGTCTTCTGCTAGATAAAGGTCTTCACCATTTTGCGCCAGACTGTCCAATACCACGTTTTCTTGATCCAGTCTCCACCGACCATGCGCAAATCGTTGACCGTTGTCGAGCTGGAAGGCGTCCAACGCCTCGCTTGTCAAGATGCGTTTTCCACTCCAGAACTCGTCTGCTCCAACGGCAACTGGTTCTTCGACGTGCTTAATTGGCCCACTGCCACTTCACTGTAGGCCTCTCAATCCAATAACCAACCATAAAGATAGTGGCTTACCTTAAACGATCGTCAACCAAAAGCGATAGCTGCAACACCATCGAGCCATCTGACATTAATAACTCCGAAACAAATCTGCGTATGTAAATAAAATTTAGCATCATCAAAACTTCTCAAAGGCGCATCATTGTGAAATCAACACGGAGTTCTGTAATGCGGGCTTGATAAGGAACTTGGTTTTAGTCTTCCCGTATAAGAATCGCGACGAGTTCAAAGTTAAACTTTACCGACTTCAGCCAACTTGTGGTAACTTTAAAGATGGAGTTGTAAACGATGATAAGATGAAAGGTGATAAGGCGGGTTTTCGACACATTATTAAGATTATTTTTTGTACTGATAACAACTTTTATCTATTACATATAAATAAAATTAGAGTATCTGTTCGTAATATCGAAATAACCATTTTTTCTTCATTCATATGTATATATACGGGTACATACGCCAAAATAGCAATTTTTTAAATTG
>PQWD01007606.1:24238-50357 GCA_019425675.1 Leucinodes orbonalis | reverse complement strand
TTATAATATGTTTAAGTAGTTCAAATTTCGGTGCGAGTTTTTTTGTGTTAATCTAATTATTATATATATAAAATGACTTATTTATCCAATTTATGAATTGTATGTGTGAATTGAAAACACAAGTCTTGAGTCATGAGCGATAATTCAGAAAAGAAGTGAATTAAAAAATTATAGTGGTTACCAATGTTTTGTGTGTTTAATTTATAACTTTAACAGGTCTTGCAAAAGTCCACTGTGGACTCAGAGGGTTATGCCTAATATCTACGCTCGGAAAGCGGGTAGAAGTTTTTTATTAATGCAGTGTGCAGGCGGTCAGACGTTCACCTGAGATAAATTATACGCTTAACCATTACAAACGGCATAAGGAGACAAACCATGCTAGGCAGTTATTATCTTCCATCAATGCCGCACTGCGCCCGACATCCGAGACGACAGATGTTATGTCCGGTAATTTCACTAGCTACAGTGCCCTCATCTCGAATCACAAAAGTGCATAACACTCCTGTTTCACAGGACGATATCTGGCACTGCGATGGTACCTAGTCGACTCAATATCGAGATTACCACCTAGTATAAGTAGTAACTGTGCTTTCAAAGGTTAGATTGTAAAAGAGAGCACTTGTTCTCTATGTTCGTGTGGACTAGGGAACCACCGCTGGGATTCGCAAAAAACTACCATCGATTTAGTAGTATCTGAATGGTTTTTTTACTTCAAACGAGTATGGGTATAGTAAGCGACAAGTTGAGAAGGCAATTTCTAGTGACGTGATGTCACTACAATTTTATCGATATTTTGTTCCATTGAGCAAAATAACACCAACATTCATTTGATTAGGTTTATTATATTAAATGAAAATTAATCGGTTTTTTCTGTTTATTCAACTGTGCCTCCATAGAATGCAGGAAAAAAAAACTTTTTCAAGAAATAGCTCTAATTTATTTTTACTTCATACGACTATTTTTTATTAAGAAACTGAAAATCGTAGGCGTTTCGGAGAAATATGAAGCTCAAAATTGGCATATCCTTGCGACTATTTCATGACTACTTTTTGAAACTTAAACCAATTTAAGTCTATACCGTTTGCGGGCACTAGAGGTGAGGATAACAGCTTGACGGTCAAGCCATAATCCTAACGAAAATGATAATTTTTATCTGTGTGACTATTCAGGAAAAATTTTTAGCGTCTAAAAAAATTCGTATACATTGATATTTCAACTATGAGCAATGAGCATTACAGTTTGAAGCATACTACTTGTCGCGTACTAAGTATACCTATGTACCTTCCTTCGATAGGAGCTACATTAATGATTATTAGTCACAAGGCGAAAAATTCTAAGTAGATTTTGTGTTTTTTATCTACAGTCAAGATCATCCCGAGGCCGACTTGATATGAAGAGGTGCGTTATCATCATCACATACGTCCACTGCTAAACGCAGGCCTCTCCTAATGATTTCTACGCGGACCGATTCTTAATCAGGTCATCGCTTTGTCTGGATGGCGGGTCGGCCTACACTTATTGTTCCGTTTGGTGGACGCCACTTAAGAACCTTTCTGCCCCATCGATCATCGGTTCTACGCACTACTGTCATTTAAACTTTCTATGTCAGTCACTCCAGTTCCTCCACGGATACCCCATCACGGCTCCCATCACGTAGGAAAACACCTCTAAAACATAGCCCTCTGAGAGTTGAGCAATGTTGAACATATTCAAAAAGACCTTTTAGAGGTGTTTGGAGGCGTTGGGCAGGTATATCTTCTAGGTCCTGCAGACACGGCTACAAACACATCCAGGTGTAAAAATTTTTTTTATCTAACATTTCTCTCATGCGTAATGTACTAACTCTTTCATCCATTGCGAATCTACTCAAAGACAAAAGAGTTTAGAAATATACGTAGCTTGTTTCGTGCTCTGATACGATTTAATTGACACATGTATGAGTAGTTCCTAACGGATTAACGAACTCGGAAGTACTTTCCTAACGCCAATGGTAATAGACAACCGTAGACTTACTTTAAGTAATAATTATATATACTTACCTACTCATAAAATGTATAATTTGTTAAAGGTTAGGAAATAAACGACAAGTTCGTAAGGTCGAGAGCAATGTCCGGTTTACAAATTAGTTATAGCGGTTAGCAACTATCTATAATTGGAAGATGTATTTAATGGGTAGGTTACCGTTATTCTCGTATTGTCAATTAAAATCAAGGGGACGCCTGTGGCCCTTTATTTACAGCTCTATTTGCATTCATTATAATTTTCCTATATGGTTTAGTCTAAAATCATATAGGAAAATTATGAAGGTGTGTTTTAATATGAACATTAATTAGTAAAACCATAGTTATAGCCGCTTAGGTTCCAACTTACACATTGCCAAAAGAACCAATAGCCGGTGGAGCACTAGTTATTAAATGGATACCATATCGGAAAAAGTAACGTGAACCT
Organism: Leucinodes orbonalis; assembly: GCA_019425675.1. Taxonomy (NCBI): domain Eukaryota; kingdom Metazoa; phylum Arthropoda; class Insecta; order Lepidoptera; family Crambidae; genus Leucinodes; species Leucinodes orbonalis. Next base: position 47,909 of record PQWD01007606.1, on the reverse strand, counting down.
TTTTCTAGTATAGAGGTTGTATGTACGCTAACTAATCCAGGTAGAATTGCTAGGTTGCTTCCAGCAGTGAAGGTTCTATGACTGAAATTATGATCTCCCTCATGTACCCTCATGAGAATTCGGATATTCGGATAGCGGATAATATCTGATAAATCGCATAGAGTTAGCCGACCATCGAGATTGTGTGAATTATGTTTGTAATTCTGTCTAGATGTGGATTGAAACTAGTTTTATACCTACCTAACTAGTTGCTTTGTAGATAAAGAATGCAAAGTAAAGCCACAACTTTAAGAACTTAACCATTTTTGTCAGTTATATCACATATTTATCACATACAGTATCTCAATATTACGAAAACTCGATTGAGATTTAATTATCGTCGGTATATTTTACTTCAGTTTGAAAGTTTATTTAGTATCTATGAGTATTTAATCGATAACATTTAACTTCCTTTAACCAGCTTATGCTACCAGAAGATACAGTTACATTAATGGTTTGCTAACAAATTATTGAGTATTGTTTAAAAACACAAACATCTAAGTCCACGTGACCTCTACTACGAGAAGGATATATAACAAGAGGTGGACGCGCCGTGGAATTTCGGCGGATTAACTTATTTTATTGGTTTCACTAGCTCACGGTTCACGGAACGACAAATTTTCAGTAACCTGACCTGCGTTATAGTATCAGTAGGTTGAGTTGGCAAGTTGCGTGATCAATCGAGGAGTATGTTACTAACAATGATATTCTGCATATATAAAGGTAGATACGCCATCTGTGCCTCAAAAGCGAACTGCCGAAGAGAGTACAGTTTGTACTCTTTTGTTAAGGTAAATGTACGCTCATTTGAAATATGTGTATGTGTGCTGTCACTGCATTCGGAACACTTTTTTCGATTGTTTTGTGAGCATATCACGAATCTGTACTTTTTTACATCATTGGTTACAAATGATGATTTGTCACGGACCATTTGATTAAATCGATATAATTATTATTTAATTTTTATACTTTACTCGTGTAAGGGACAAACGAGCCAACGGCTCGCTCGACATTAAATTATATCGACTCCCATATATATTTGCAACCAGAGAACTATAAATGCGAATACTTTTTTTAAAGGTGCCAGGCTGTATCGCTTTGTAAGTATTTCCGATGCCAACTGATTCCACAATTTGTTCGTCCATGGTCCAAAAGATACATCAAATTCGATCATCATCATGTTAGACGGAGAGCCATCTCATGTATGAGGCCTCTTAAAGCCATTACTATTCTATCTTATTTCTATACATTTCGGACAAAGGCCTCCCTAAGCGAGGGTCTTGAGGGTAAACCACCGTTTGTTAAAGGCGTTCGCTATTCTACTGCCACATAGATTTGTAGATAATTTGAGTTCCATTATTATTGTTATTTATGTGTAAATTAACGCTACAAGATTTGTTTTGTTTCACTGAACATGATGGAAGACGCAGGCACCTGTGACAGTTTAATACTAATACAGCTGCCGACGTTAACCTTTATTCATAAGTTCCATTGTATAAGCACAAGTATTGGTTATGATAGATTGACTTCACTGAGATATACGAGTAGATAAGGTTGTCTTCAGTAGATAACTAATATTATCTGTATTACTTATTTATAGAGTTAATTTTATGTTTTTTTTATTTCTATTCATGCTGACAAAGTTAGGGGATTAGATGAACTTATGTGTGTGGACCGTCGGTGGCTCAATGGTGTAGACTGTTGCCCTCCTACCGGGAGGGCTGAGGTTCAAATCCCGCCACGTACTAATGTGTTTTCGAATTTTGAAAATATATGTACGTTATCCGACGCTCTTACGGTGAAGGAAAACATCGTGAGAAAACCTGCGCACGCCTGCGAAGAGATTCTATGTGCGTGAAGTCATCCTACCCGCACTGGCCCGCGTGGACGACTAAGGCCTAATCACCCTGTACGGGTAGGCTCGTGCCCCTCGGTGGGGACTCATAAGGCATAATTTTATATAGAAAATATTCCTGCATTTTAACTTTATGTAGGACGCGATTCGGCCAGGTGGATCGACGCCTTGAGTGGTAATATTAGAATAACTTGCGGAAGGTCGCTGGTGGAGGTTAGATGAGAAAGCGGAGAGCCAGATGGCCCATCTGTCGCAGAAAGGAGACCTAAGTCTAGCAGTGGACTGCGGCTAAAAAGTGGGATCTTACGTACCTATTTTAAATGCTTAAAGTTGGAGCCTACTTCAATCCTAAACAATTTCTGTCAGCATTCTATAATTTAGTGTTAAAATGTATATACAATTGCAACTATCACTTTATTTATACGTGTTTTATGCAAACATAATATTGTGTGCAAATAAAGATATGAGAAAATTGACACGGCAAGAATCACAAATGCCACGAGAACGTAACTTTGTATTTCACTCTCTGATAAGGGGTTCTGGGCAAGTATTTATATCACACTCATTTCCCGCTCATGTTATCGTGTTAAAAAACAACAGAGAATCTATTGATGTCGGATGTCAATACAGTCGGGAAATTTTGCCTGTGGGTCATTCGAGTGCGTAGAGTTTGATGATGCAACATTAAAATATGTTTTCTTTTAAACAACAAAAAGAATCAGGTGATAAAGCCTAGTAACAATGGTAAAAATGGCGCAAAGTTAATTTAAGAATGCGTTCTACGTTGAGATTCGAACCAAAGACCCCTGGATCAAACGAGCTTTAAAATTGGGAGTGTCTTTACTAACAATTTCTTAATGATTTATTACTTTGGGAGAAATTACTCCGTTCATGATCTCTGATGATGATCTGCTCATTAAACGTCCCTACCGAGGGGCACGAGCCTACCCGTAAAGGATGTATAGGCCTTAGTCGTCCATGCGGGCCCAGTGTGGATATATTGAACCACAAAAAACAGCCTTTGAATCTCATCGCAGGCGTGCGCAGGTTTCCTCACGATGTTTCCTTTTACCATAAGAGCGTCGGATAACGTACGTATAATTTCGAAAATTCGAAAACACCTTGATACCTTCGTGGCGTGATTTGAACCTGCGCCCTCCCGATCGAAATCAAGAGTCCACACAAATTAGCCACCGATGCTCTGCCAATAAGTTAGTCGATTTATAAATATTGTACGGCGGTATATTTGTTTACTGAACCTTATAGTATTCAACAAGTTATTTATAAATCCTCGGAAAAAACAAACTAGGTCTAAATTTTTTTACTAATTGTTTGTTATCATTGTTAAAAACATGAGTTTGTTGGCAAGTTCTCTGTTGAAATAGTGATAGTTAATATCAATTATGTAATGAAAAGTCAACATACTTAAAAGATTACCTATCTAAAAATCCGTAAATAACTTGTAGCTATGAATAAAAATAAAAGTATTTTTTTATTGCTGTTTTTTATTGTGCAGAATGGTCTTGAAGATTTTTTTAAAGCCAGGTTTCAAAGTATGTTCAATTGACGGTCGCTAGGGCGGTAGATATCATTTACCTTCCAAGTCACAGCTTATTGGAGGGAGATAGTAGGCACTATACACAATGACAACCAAAGTTTTCTTATAAAGGAGACTGCAAATTTTTTTTTTCGTGCTTTCTAATATTAATTTCAAAAAATAATTTTAATTCAGCAATGCTAGGTTGTAATGTTCCAATGGGATTATGAACTTAAGTGATCTATCGGACGACGAGGGCGTCTCATAAATTTAATTAAAACTCTTTGTTTTATTATCTGGATAAGATCTAGGTAGGCGAGGTATCCAATACATTCATTTCAATTTGGCGTTAAATAAGATTTGTTTGTACCTTTAAGGACAACTGCCACTTACCATCATGTGGGAACAAAGTGGCAGCTCAGTATTCGTAATAATAAATAAAAATCAATTTGCATCAATTTGAGTCCATACTCAAAAAATATTTTTTTACTTTTCAATATTGCCCTAATGATAGTTTGATGTAAGTATTGAAATCATAATCCTCTATATATTAATTCCAAAAAAGGTATGAAAAGCGCATCAGTTGATAATTTGATCCAACCACGTCACGTCATAGTGTTATAATTTATAATGCCATAGATGTTATTTGATCGTCATTATTCTATTAGTCATACTCCCTTTGCAATTTTCTAATTAGAATCTGTAATCATTGTGGAATTTATAAATGTATTAGTAAGTTAAATAAAAAATTAACATCATTGTGGTCACAGCCTACATCGTAAGGAGTAGCATAATGTTACACGCTTTCGTTTCATTCACCGGCCTGGTGCCTTATTCCTATCGTATTTGTAGCGGTGTTGCCTTAGACTTCTTTGGCACACTGTCACCAGTACGGACGCGGGCGGCACGCTCCGACTAAAATGCTGGCTTGTGTTAAAGTGACGTATATTTTAAAAATTTGAAAAAGGAATACCAGTGGTTGTTTTTAAATTGAATATTTTTTTAAAACAAAAAAAGCAAGTTCTGCATACAAATCAAAATGGATGAAGCTTTCGCTCACGTAGAAGGCAGTGCAAAGAAGCACAAGAAAGGAATGATACCTCCGGACGGTGGTTGGGGTTATATGATCGGCGTCGGCGTAGGATTTACATTTGTGAGTATACGATTTATAACTAAATAAAAAGTTTATATCAAGATTCCAGGTATACGCTGAGATCTATCATTGTGAGGTATTTGATTAATTAGTTTTCACCCTTTAAACACCAATGACATCTAAAGGCGTGAGAAATAATAGATTTTCTATTGTGTCTGGATTCCGGCGTTCAATCGGTTAAAGTTTGCTTACACGGGAAACATGTACTCATATTAGATTTTGACTTTGACTCATATTAGTCTTTGATAAGTATATCAATTAGTTAACTTTTTTAATTTAACAACTGACAAAATGAAAATTTGACTATATGGCTACTAATATTTATTCTAGGTATGCCGAGGAAGGTACACTAGTGATCCTAAAACAGTTGTAGGTACCTACTGACTTGTGACGTTATGGTGTTAGTCATTTTGTCTGGTAATTTAACTGTTTTGAATTTATTGCTAATTGTATCATCGATGAAACTTATTGTGCCAGTTACGATCTTAATTATGTATTATGTTTTCTGTTTTTTAATAGAACTATTTTACCTACTTACAAGTTTATGAACCGGATTTTAAGAGATTTTTAGATGTTAAGGACCAAATTTTTAAGATGAGACTATATGTGTGTGTGAATCATGGGTGATTGAAAAGAGTAGGTAACAATTGAGGTTAGGTAAAGCCAGAGTTTTCATAGTAAATGAACTCTCTAACCTTCAGTAGGAAAATATATTTTTTTAATTTGACGATTGAAATGCATCTTGTACGGCAAAGATTAATTGTAATTGGCTAGGCTAGAATTCAAGTATAAAACAGCTGACAACATACTTTTAGAAGTATGTCAATGTCCAATCATTGAGACGAAATATAAAATAAAACACATAGGTAGGTAAATTATTGTGCATAAGACAGGTTCAAAGTATATATATTTATACGATACATGCGATCATTTTATATATTTTAAGCGTTTTCGGGGTTTATTTGGGCCTAATTAAAGAGTAATGCCTGTTTAAATTAAAAAACATTTAACTATTAAAAAATGTACTATCAGATTTATTATTCAATTGTGTGTTTTTTATTGATTACTAATATACATATCGCGTCGGGTAACGTACCTACGTATTATTTCAAAAATTCGAGAACACACTTGGCGAGATTTGAACCTGCGCCCTCCCAATCAGAAGGCAACAAGCCATACCATTAAGCCACCGATGCACTCCGGTGTATAGCAAAATCCCCTCAAACCTAATGGACCATGTCCATGGTCAAGCCGTAAGACGAGGTCTCCTCGCCAGAACCCGTCTGCTCCAACGTCCTTCGGTTCAGGATCAGCCACTTCAACTTGTTGATACAGCGATCTTCTACATCTTAATAAACGTTTTTTACTTTGAATGTAATTTTACTAGTAATAATAATAAAACTCAAAATAGACCCTTTACGTTGGGAATTATTATAATTACTATATAGATAATATTAACTATTTCTTACGCAATAATCGTGAGGTACTGATAATTTAGTCTTTATAATTGTTTTGTAAAGTTCATCTCGTTAATCAGGTATTTAGTTAATAATCTTGGATGAAATTAGTTTTTATTACAATGTTCTATCTTAATCTCATAATAATAACTAAGGAAAAAAGTACATTTATTTGTGTATCTTGAAAAACGTTTCTTCGGTTTATTAACTCTTTCTGTGTAGGAACGTGTACGTAAAAGTATAGAAATACATGCTTTATACTTTGTTTTTAAAATGTGCGAATTTGTTTAAGAAATGTTGAACATTTTCAGCACTATGGTGTAGAAACATTTATACCCTTCATCACTTACAAGCAATACAACTTATTTGAATTGAACATTATCATATTTATTTTTAACCACTGAACCATGGAAGCTGGGACAGTGAATGTTACTCGTAGCACATATCTAAAGCCTCTGTTTATTTTTTTCATTTTATTTTATCGTTTATGCACCCTGTGATACAATACAAAACATACTCTACTTTACTAGGTTGGGTACCTAACTGTCATGGTTAATCTTTTAAAAATATTAAGGTTATTCCTTAAAAAAGAGACTATTTGAATTATCGGTTCGTATCAAATCCCATTTTAAAAGTTAAAACCTGTTTCAACTGCGAGAATTGTATTCTGGTAAACACATAATTTTGAAACATCGTCTTCGAAAATTTCAAGGTTAATTATAACCTGCTTGCATATGCAAAGGAACATTTTATTAAAAGGCCTATTGGCCTATTAATATGTTCTACTGCTAAGGATTTCTATACATTAAAAATTGAAAATAAACACAGTTAGTTCATAGCTCTTTTCTTCTCGAAGATCCTACATTTTGCAAAAGGGGGTGATAGATTCATAAATAAAAATTAAATATTATTGACAATTCAAAAGTATCTGTAAAAGATTTATTTGAATAAAGATATTTTGTAACTAATGATACCGACATAGCCCGCCGGATCAGCAAGTTGAAGTATCAGTGGGGTGGTCACGTATGTCGCAGAACCAATGGCCGTTGGAGCAGACGAGTTCTGGAGTGCTGACTGCGTCTTGGCAAGCGTAGCGTAGGACGCCCTCCGGCCCGATGGACCGACGATTTGCGAAAGGTCGCTGGTAAAGACTGTTTGAGAAAAGCAGAGGACCGGGATATTTGGCGCAAAATGGGGGAAACCTATGTCCAACAGTGGATTGCGATAGGTTGAAAAGAAGAAAAATGAAGTTATTTTGAGTTGGAGTTTACTTATAAATCAATGTTATAGTAGTATTTCATATATTGTAAGCCAATCCGAATTAGATTTGGATACTCTACGATCGAACATTTTTGGCAAGTTGATTGATTAGTAGAATAAATCCATTACATGACACATAAATGTATCATGTTGGTTCATTGAACTGTAATTCGATGCAATTTGGATGCACTCGTGCAGATTTTATTGACGCTGCACGTGATTGTTCTGCTTGTTAAGCTAATAATTAGGAAGGCGAGCGTAAACAAAACAACAAACCTACGTCTACCTATTTTATGTGTAATTTATTTTAAACTAGGTGGTAGACTCGATACTGAGTCGTCTAGGTAGGTACCACCGCAGTGCCAGATATCATCCCGTGAAACAGGAGTGTTATGCACTTTTGTGTTTCGGGATGAGAGCATTGTAGCTAGTGAAATTACCGGGTATAAGAGATCTAACAGCTGTTGTCTGGGGTGTCGGGCGCAGTGCGGCATTGATGGAGGACAATAACTGTCTATCAGTTGTTCATCTCCTTTAATGCCGCTCTGTCATGGTCTGGCGTATCACTTACCATCAGGAGAGCTTCCAGATCGTCCTGTACTTTTAGCATAAAATTAAGCCACATTTTAACATAAAAGAAAAAGAAACACATCATTATCCTATATAGGCCTATAGCTTTCCCACATAGCTTAGCTATGGGAGAAATAGCATAGGGAGCACTACGCGGGACCATTGCAGATTAATGGTCTTAACGAATAACATTATAAGTTTCGCACTACGACTACATTCTAAGGGGTGACCCAAACTTACTTACGTCTTAAATGACTAACATTAAGGATTGACACCGGAAATTACGACAGTAATCTAATGGATGTAACCCATTTACACTAAGTAAAAAAACGCATATACCTACCTTCCTTACTCACTGTTTTGTCGTTTTCTGAACTCACATAGAGTTGGTTTCTAATGTACCAGATAATTCATTTAACGGGATATGATGTCAATAATAAACTTATTAAACATACTAAATCTCAATTCGATCGACGATTCAGATCATCGTCACTTATACAGTGATGATGATCAACAAAATACTTCATGAAAAGCTAGAAAGCTAAAATTTGGTACGTGACCTAAGTTTAGTATACAAACAACAAAAAATAACATAAACTCGCTACTTTTACCCTCTCCCTATCAATGGATACCCTCAAGGGAGAGGGTAAAATTAACGAGCACTAAAGAAAAAATTAAACACTAGACTACCAAAAACCCACCAATCAAACAAAAACATTTCATGAAAATGTTGCCACGAGGACCACATAAGATTTTTCCTGTAAAAAAGATATCAGATCACATGTAGAGCCAAGCTTTGAATCTACATGTTCAACTCTACTGACCCATTCTACATATAAATAAATAAATATCCACTGACATTCACACAGCGCCACTTAGCTCCAAGTTAAGCGTGAAGCCTGTATTATGGGTACTAAATACCGTTGTTTAATTAATCCTTAAATTATAATACATAAAAACGCCCAGACATTTACAAAAAGACATGTTCATGGCCACGAATGTTTGTACTGCCCGGGGATCGAATCCAGAACCCTTGGTCTAGTAGTCGTCATCTCAACCACTACACCAAATGGGTCGTCAAATATCATGTCGGTTTATATGTACGGCTTTGGCGATGGAATCACACGAGTAAATTCCACCAGCCCCTTTTCACCATCGGGATACAAGACGGGGGCGGGCGTTCCATCCTTACGTGGTAGACATTCCACACATCCGCACAGCCCGCTATGGTGCCTCGTTCCTAATGCACACCGCAAAGGAATGGAACTCTTTGCCTCCTTATGTGTTCCCCGATCATTACAACCTGGCCGCCTTCAAGGCAAGAGTGAATAGGCTGTTTCTAGGCAGGCATGCTCATCCTCGGCCGCATTATCACTTACCATCAGGTAAGATGGCGGTCAAATGTCTGCCTATAGAGGATTAAAAGAAAAATCACCTCCACAACGGTAGCGAAACAGCGAAGCTATTTATATTTACTGATATGTAGAATTTGTTGACGTTAGGGTCAGCAGAATAGGCCTTGTAGATTCAAAAGCTTGGCTCTACATGAGACCTTTTTACTGGGCAAAACTTATGCATGTGCTCATCTTGTGAACATTTTATGAACTGTTTTATGGTAATACTTTTAATTTTTCGTCAAAAGCAATGTAAGGAACTTAGAAATTAAAATTGTTTAAGTCTGCAGCGGTATTTTAATGGCTTAATAAAGTTTCTTATTTAATTTAAATGTGCCATTTATATCAGTAGGGTTAATATAAACAAGTTTTGACTTCACGGCTAATAAGGACTCGATTGAGTTAGATGTAAACTGATCTTGAATACAATACGAGAGTTGTGGCATCACGTAACTTAATTAATATTATTTTGGAGATCAATTCGGTAGTTCATGCCTTTATTAGTTTAATATTTTACTATGTAATCGTAGCTATGTTATAAGACGCAACATGGATTAGTCTTTCTTTCGATTGATAGACCAGTCCAAGACCGACTAATAATTTAGGAAGAAGAAAGTGTTAGTAATACAAGCTATTTATTAAATATGTTATAGACACTAGCGTGCATTTAATTTACCTTCTTTACTTTTTTTAAGGCAAATAATCCTAAAACTACTGAAAATCTGGTGATTATTTTGACTATCTTAAAGTTATGAAAAAACTGGGACGGTATTTAGAGTACTTGGGTTCCTACCTAAGAAAGCAATATTACAATATGTGAATATTTTATTTTGGTATATATTCTGTAATTGTATCAACTGTAAAAGATCTAAATGCTTGCGGGGTTACCGATTCAATTCAAAAATTCCTTTACACAAAGAACATGCTGATTCTTACGCAAGGAAGTTTCATGATTTCTGCATCGCACAGAGACTAGATTAACTCATTAAAAAGAACCCTTGGCCTGAAGAACATAGGGAAGATACTAAGTATTATTCCGTAATTGACCTGACAGGAAATATACAAGGGACTGTCACGTTACCAGCGAATGCATTGCCTGCATGAAGGTTAAAAAGATGAGGCAGAAACGCCTAGTTTTGAGGCGTTTATGAAATATGCAGTAAACGTACTTTTCCTTTTGTTTTTTAATTATATTGCAAAAGCATTTAAGTATCTATAATCACTTATAATGTAGTCTGATTTCATGCAATGGAATCCGTTTCGAGGACAGGTGAATTTTTATATATATATAAAGCACTAGTATTATATAGGGTCGTCTGCATTAGTACTTACCTACCTATAATCTAATAATGAAATTTTTACGCGTTTTGAGATGTATGGGTATTGACTCTTTTCAAATAACAGTATTTGCTGGTTTAGTATATAAACTGTTTTAGGCTGGTCTAGGCTCGGAATATGACTTTGTCCCATTCGGTGTCGAGACCCTTGGTCTGTAGGGCCTTAGCGCTATTAGGATTTTTATAAAAAAATCAAAACGATTAGTCGACATCACTGGAGACCGGAGATCTGGCAGCTACCTCGGTCAAAGAATTAGTTTAGCGATTCAAAGGGTAACGCTGCCAGTATCTTCGGACTTTACCTAAGGAGAGATTCTTTAATTATTATTATTTAAGTTATTATATTATTTTATTTAGTTATAATATTTTACTTTTAAGGTTTTTAGTTTGTTGTTAGTGTTATAGAGTTTTTATATTGTAAGTTTAATTAAATAGGAACTAGTTATGAATTTTTATAAATAAATATCTGGATAACTGTTTTAATTTTGTAATACTGGTATAGGATACCTAGGAGTTTTAGTTCGTCTTTTTTCTAGAGAGGTTTTGCAGATGAGTATATCTTGAAATAGGTTAGTCAACTTTACGACAAGAGAAAGTCAGGATTGCTGAGAATTATCAGAGACAACGCTCCTCTTTATAATTGTGATTACCACAAAAAAAGTGTTCAAGTCTTCAAAATTGACCCAATTCATAAATATATTCCAATTCAGCGTTTGTCGCAAATCTACATAAAGCTTAAACAAGGAAATACAATCACGTTAATAAATACATATACAATTTGCGATAAGAATGCTATCATCTGGTAATATTTATTTGACACTTGTATAATACGTAAATAACTTAATAGTCGTAGTTAATGTCAAGGACAGTATTATTAAGGTCGACATTAACCTTTTATCAGGTACCTACGTTGTTCCCGGCACCTCTGGTTGGCAAATATTGGTTACATCAGTAAAGTTTAAGAAGCCATCAAATTTATTTACAATTTCTCCGAGATATTTTATATAATAACCATTGAATGCGATTTATTCACTGATTAAATATTATCCAGTCACAAATTTATTTTATTCTTCCTGAATAAGACACCTGTGTAAAGGATAACACTCTTCAACAAAAGTTTAAAAGAGCGACTATTGAGTTTCTTGCCAGCCTTCTCAGTAAGTTTTACAAGCTAGCGGAAGAATCATAACAAATAAATAAAACACATGATTTAACGATTATCTAAAAGATTTTTGATCTAATGGATCTTGGATCGACCAAGATATTTTGTGTTTTAATTTTGAGAAAATTGTTCGTTACTCCTATATGACATCATGCTGTCGCATTTGCGACAAGACACAATTTTTATATTTCCAAGAAAACAAAAGCGTGAGATAAAACATAATATTAAATATTGAAAATTATTACACTCATTTAATGATAATTAATTTCTTTCTGTCGCATAATAACTGCAGTGATAACGGCTAATTAATAAATTGTATAACTACAGATACTGCGCTTAGTGTCACCCTTAGTGTGTTGGTTGCTCTGATAAAATCTATAATACACCACGGATGGAACAACTACATTTTTACTTAAGTGAATACAGTTTTAATAAAAGTAATTTGTATTTATATGGGTGGCATTTTTTAAGATTATAAAAGAACGTCCTGAAATAAAATAAAGAAAAATAAAAGTTAGTCCTTATGTACTGTTTCATCTTTTTCAGATGTTAGGCTTCGGATCTTCAAACGCGTTCGGTATACTCTTCAACAATTTCTTCATGGAGCAGGGTGGAGCTAGTGGGCTACCTCTGGTCATCGGAGTATATAATGGAGCTTTGTCAATAGCCGGTAAGTCACTTATTTACTCGTACCTAAATAACCCGTGACAATCCACATCGGATAAGAGCGTCGGTGGTTTATTGGTGGCAATTTGTTGAGTGTCCAGTGGTAAACGTGGTTAAAACTCGAAGAAAAGAGGAATTGGCTGGTTCTTTATTCAAATCACACTCGTAAAATCTCGTATAAAATCCGGAAGACAAATCATTAATCATAAACATCTATATCTTTCCATAGGCTTGTTTTAGTTATACTAAAAAAACCATTAACCTTAAAAGAAGGCTGGTATTTTTACATTCTGTTTACTTAAACTCATTTAAATTTATTTGAAGATTAGATAAATATCTAACAAAAAAAACTTGTTTCGGCAAAAAACTTGCCGTTTCAAACGTCAAGGGTTGCTATTAAGATTTTCACTAATTCAATTTAGTAAAATCGAATTATTATAGTGTAGGTTTTATAGTAATACTGTGCGGGAAACCTCGTGCCTTGTAGTGCGACGTAATAAGCTTATGATCTTGATGTATGACAAAAAATCTTGATCAGATGTATCGACTGCAAGAACATTTTTTTAACTTTTAACTAAAACCTGCCTTGCCTGGTCCAGCATGTTGGCAAGATGTTACCAAAGCCTTATTTATTGTTCGCCAGAAAGCACCAAAGCCAAGTTAGCTGAACATTCTCAGACCATTGCCTAAATATCTTTTTAAAAGAAGAGTCAATAAAAACTTAACAATATAAACTGAACATATTTAAAAGGAAAATGGCAAAATGTTTCATTAGATTCAGATAACATCCTTTCTCTGAGACATGCTCAATATTGCTTTATAGAATAAAGAGGTAATCTATTGCAGACACTTCAGCCAATTCCTATGAATTTATAGTAATTTCAATAGGAGATCGTGTCTACTCTTTAACTTATTAATGAGTTAAAAATATATCATAAACACAGAGTCATAAATAAGAAATAAGATAAATACCATATATTTCGAAAAGTAATAAAGGTTAACGCCACTAAAATGTATTAATTTCTTATCATTAATAATGTTTCAAATATAGAACTATGAGTTGTAGACTCGATTTTAAATATTCTATAAAGATATCGTCTCGTAAAATGGCATTTTTGAGAAAAAACCTTTCGCTACTAAAGCTAGGTTTTATAAGATTCAAAAATTTCAAAAAGTTTTCAATATCAAGAGAGGCACCTAGAATAGTGCGCGAATTGATCGTCCTGTTCATTTAATTATATAAAAGAGATTATAGTTTCTTTTAAATTATTATAGAGATAGAATAATTAAAGACACTAGAAAACTGCTACTACTGCTAAAACAAGTAATACTTCGCCTCATACAAGTATAATTGTATGATTATTTTCAGTAGGTGACCTACATTTGCATTGATGTTATTAAAGTGGCTTAAAGTATTATTAGTACGTCTGAGATGCGTAGTCATTATTTATGCATGAGTAAGCAACTGATATCGAATGAAGATGTAATATGTTGTACGTTTATCTGACGCTCTTACGGTAAAGGAAAACATCGTGAGGAAACCTACGCTCACCTGAGATTCAAAGGTTGTGCGTGGATTCAGCCAAATCGCACTGGGTTCACGTGGACGATTAAAGCCTATACACCCTCAGTGGCGTGCACTCCTTATATGTAATAAGCAGTGCATACCTTATGCGTCCAGACAACCTGGAAAATCGTATCCCAACATATCAAATGATCCCACTTATTCGCCCGTTTCCCTACAGATTTGAATCCATAACAATCTGCTGTCATCAACAGCACAAATTAACAAAAATATAAATTATTTATTGTTTTTGCGACAAAAGTCATGATAATGACAATGACAAAAAAGTAACTTAACATACAGTTATTGTTTTCCCCTAAGGAGTCATTCATATATTATGTTATATGCATCCTTAAATAATACTCTAGTAAAATCAATGTTGTATCACTCCTTTACATTCAAAGGTCACACATTAATTTCAGGGTTACTAGTAACATCTTTTAATTTACATTAATAATTAATTAATAAGCCATTTACGCGCATAGTTAGTTTTATAAATGAATAAATATATGTTTTTTTAAATATAAGATAAATAAAATACGTAGCATTGACAGGTTCAGGTCTAAAAATCTACTCTTAGAATATAACAGAAGCAAGAGTCAATTATTGAAATATGTGTGTAAAACTACAAAAAGCAAGTAAGGTGATTTAATTTTCCATGAGTAAATGCTTGAATACCATTCCATTGCGGATGTTTGTACGAATAAGCTTTATGCATATACGAGTAATCATTTGCAATGATATTTTAAAGTACTATTTATTATCTACCTGAAATAGTATTACATTTCATCTTTACTAGTGATATATTGAGAACGGAGTAGTGTGACTGCAAAGTTTAATCCATTGAGATAAAGGCGAATTTAAATAATGTTGGTTTGTTTATATTTTGTCTGCCATACGAAAAAAAGCGTGTCTATCACTTGTCCATACTTACATAAACGGCAGTGGCGTGCACTCCATATATGCAAATAGCAGTGTATAACTTGTGTGTCCAAACCGAAAATTCGCCAAATATTAAATGATTCTCACTTATTCTCCATTTTCCTCTGTACAGATTTGAGTCATAGGCGATCTACTGTCATCAAGAGACTCATGTGTCAAAAATGCGCTTAAGTCACTCATTTGTATACCCTAGTCATATTCTCTGTACACGCCACTGCATAATGGTACACTTACCTAGGTGATCTGTACAAACCTAACCGTATAAGCTGGAAAGGCGTTGGTATAGGACTGGGTCTGGGATAGCACACGCTTTCCAGAACATGAAAGTCCGCCACACCCCTATTAACGAGACTATAATCTAGTAATACAGTGGATCTTGCCTAGACAACTAAGTATTGAGACTACCTAATTAACTTATCTTGTTATAATAGGCTAAAATTACCACAAAGGCCAGTTTTTTGCTAGCTTATTTCATCATCATTCGCTCATATACTTTCTCACCGAGGGACAGGATTACCGTAAAGGGGGATAAGGTCTTAGTCATCCACGCGGGCCCAGTGGGGATTGGCCGACTACATGCACATCTTTTGAATCTCTTCGCTGGTGTGCGCTTCTATACGATGTTTTCCTTCACTGTAAGAGCGTCGGATGAACGTGCATATAATTTCCAAAATTCAAATACATTGATACGTGGTGGGTTTTGAACTGAACCCTCCAGATTAGACAGCAACCACACAATGAGCAACTGATGCTCATTTACGAAGACTTATGTTTGATGTATATTATAGAGTATGTATAGAAAAATGCAATTCTTAAGTTTGAATTAAGCGGAATTTGTTACTACTATGGTGAAGTCTTGGTCAAAGGGATTTTATTAATGTATGGTACGATTCCATTGTTTCATTAACAGTCGATGCGTAAGATACTGCCTCAATTTATTTCAATGACATATTGGTACCATAATATATCAAATATTATTTGTTGTTGTTAGAATAGTAGTACGTAATGCAAAATATTTTTTAAATTATTGTGTACCTTACACTTGGACGATTAAACCTTTTTAATTGTAATTTATTTACAATACCACAACTGGTACTAAATGGTATGTATATTAATATGTTTATCAGATGTCTAGTACCCTAACTACAAGTTCCACGCATAATATTGGGTTAGATGGCGCTGTGAACTTTTTAATAAAACTTTAGTATTCAGTATCTTTCTTCCTGTTTGTCTGTAAAAAAAATAACTTACTGCTTTCACTATTTCAAAAGTATAAAGAACTTTTTGCTTAGTGCCTGCTAGGTAAGCTTTATCAATCAGTTCAATTCTTAGAGGACAACAACCTTTTGATACAATCTATTAAGCCATGTTTAATTAATGTCCGTTTAAATATTAACGTTTCATTTCTACGGTATTGACGTCGTAAGTCTTTCTTTGGTGGTCTTCTAATTGACTTAGCTCAAATTACCTACTGGCCTTAATTGCAATGCGGCTAACATAGAATTCGATCTAGGCAAAGTATGATTGGGCAAAGAGACCGGCTTTATGGTTGGGATTTAATCTAAGTTGTGTCGATCCAACTATCTTCATTAAATGCTTGATTATCAACAATTGATGTAGATTACTTATTATTAAGATTTGGTACTGAAACTTAAAAACCAGTTAATTGGTTTATATTCGTACAACTGTGTTGAACCCACTCGCTATAGTGAGTTCATTGTTAGACAAATCTTGGAGATACCTATTGTTATTATTACACAAATGTACGATAAGGTAGGACAGTAGCATATAATCTTTGAGACCTAATTCAATTTTCCCTGAATGGTGTTGTGCACCATGTGTTGAACAGCGATCGAGGCGCTGGCGATCCAGTAATAAAGCTGGACCTGCGCGGTGTGTTACGGTTTGTTTATGATAATAATTTGGACAAATCATTATCCTAGGGTTGTTATAATTATTGTTGAAGTAGCACATTTGTATTTTGAATTAGCAATTATTGATTTAGGGAGATCAGGAATGTGCAAAAGTGGAACTTAAAAATCAAATGTTTGCAACCTAGGGAGATCGTGTGTGAGATCGTTTGCCAATTCAAGTTAATAATTCAGCTATTTTTTTAACTCCATAACAGTCATGCTTTTGTGTAAACGAAGTATGCACTGAAAGATTTACATACAGTGATTTACAGGATACTGTGATTTACATATTTTTCCAAGTCAGCACCTGCTCTGTAGTATGTTGATCGGTTGGGATTCTCGAGCCTCTGTCGAATAGGTGGGCTGACTACTTACTAATTTAGGTTTTAATAAAATATTTCTACTTTTAAAAAATAAACCATACAAAAAAAGCAAAATTAAGACCATAGGCTACTCAAACGATAAAATAAATAATTTGGGGGTTAATTTTTCATGACTTGTCTTATAATTTTCACCAGAAGTTAATGTGGACAGGGGTGGTGATAGTCTTGAATAGTTAATTATGTGTAAATGGTTCATTCAAATATTCTCTACGAACCATTCAAGAATTTTCTAATTGGGAGGCTGATTGGTCGCGTCATTTAGGTCATTGGTACATTATGCATCTGTTGCATTTCAATTCGTCATTAAAACGTCATTTCTGACGCTTAAGGCTAAATGAGTTAACGAAAATCTTTTTTGCTTCTAATTAATTCAAGGCGTAGTCTACATTAATTAATGACAATTTAAAATTCAATATAGTGAAATGCACATTTTAAATTGCCATTGTTTCGGTCAGCCAGGGTCACCGTAACTATTTCATTGTAAACGTAATACGAAACCGTAACGTTACCGTAACATAAAACCGTAGGGTGAAAAGGGTGCCTACGAAACTGGCACAAGTTCCGTAACACGATATTGTTGTCGTAAATACGGAATGGTTAACTGATATACTATAGTTATATAATAGCTTCCAATCAATTGATATAAGTAACCGAAATAGATTTACATTAAGTTTTTTCGTGGGAATTATTAAGAAATCTGTGGTGTAAGAACTGACAATAATTAATAACTCTCATTGTTTCTTACGCTGCTGATCGCTTGATAAAGGTTTTTTGTTTGATTGACCTAACGTCAGGTAAACCTCAAGACTATTTTAGTATATTATTCTAATATGTGTAGTTCAGAGCATTACAAATGACAAGATTAGAACAATATCTTAAAAAAGCTTATGTACGTATGCCATTTAAAAAAATATGTTACTGGTTTGGTTTGTTTTGGTTATTTTTTAGTCTTCTACCTATAGGTTTGAGTATGTTTAAAATTCAGGTTTAATGAATATTTCTTAGATTCAATGTAGTTTGTCACTTTACTTCGTATATCATTACGCAGGGTGAACCCAGGTCATAGATACAGATAAAAGACCAAGGTTGCGGTTTGCATGACTCCTGAAAGGGGTGCCTTTTATGTATTAACTGGTCATTCCGAGATCGCAGTGACGGCCATTTTTGTTTTCCACGAAAAGATCTTTTGATAAAGTGACTGAAATTGTTTGTATAATATATCATCCCGATGCTGGGCTCGGGCCTTTACACAAAGTATACAATCTAAACTTAACGTGCCTCCGAAGCATATAGGTTAAAGTCAAGATAACTCGAGCCACCTATCCAATATTCAAGTACTGAAACTGTGTAAAATAAACCGAATGTGTTTGTGCCCGCCAATAAATCTCTAAGCGCTATCTTCTATCCTTCTTATAGGATGTTATTCGTACCTTTAAATAACTTTTTATGATTTAAATCTTTGCTTTCAGGTTTTTAGTGGGATTGCATTGAAGAAGTACTCGTTTCGGCAAGTGGGGCTGGTTGGAGCCGGGCTATTTGTTTTGGGAGATGTTTTGACAATATTTGTCCAGAGGACATATCAGCTTGTTTTTACTTTCGGAGTTATTAGAGGTACACATATAAAATAATAATGTAGAGCTACTTTTGGTTTGAAACTTGATGAGAAAACTCCAATTATATAGACAGAGTTTGATTCAATTTAATGTACTGAGATTCTTTTATATTTTATTTAAGGTTGTACCTAAAAAACAATGACCTAATAATTAATTATCAAAATGTTTTTCATTCAAATGTGTTTTATTGTTTTGTTTGTTTTTTTGGCGTTCAAAAGATCTTTTGTAGGTAAGCTTAAATTGAATTAATGGACTTTGATTTTGTTATCAAATTTCATAAAAAACATTAACCTGGGCTTAATATTTAGTGGAATTCAAAAAAGCCAATAATACTATTCCAGGGGCTGGTTTCGGAGTAATGATACCAGTGAGTTTCACAGCATTCAACTGTTATTTCACCAAAAAACGAACCACAATGATGAGTGCTAATCAAACAATGAGCAGTATGGCCTCCATAACGTTTCCTATGCTGGTCACATATCTTTTAGCGGAGTATGGGTTCAGGTGGACTTTGGCTTTGATAATGGCTGTAGATCTCCATTTAGTGTTCGCAATGTTGGTGATGCACCCAGTTGAATGGCATTTGATTAAATCGGAGGACCCATGCGCAGAAGCAGGTGTGTTGATTTCCACTAATTTAATTTCAAAGTTGCATCAATAGGCATTTTTTTTAAAGTTTCTGACTTGTCACTGTCAAGTACTGTCACAGAAAAGAAATACATAGTGATCACTTAATTAACTATATCTTACTAGCAGCGCTTCGCATTTCGCCCGCAAAGTTCTCGTTCATGTGGTAATTCGAGGATAGCCTACGTTACTTTGACATGTTACCTATATTATTATTTTGACCACCCATGTGGTGTTGCGGTTGAGAGGTCGACTGCAACACCAAGGGTTCCGGTGTGTGTGCATGCACATGTCTGTTTGTAATGGTCAGAGTGTTTTCTATGTATAATATGTATGTATTTAAGTATGTTTATCCGTTGTTTAGTACCCATAATACTTCACGTGTGAATGTCAGTGGATATTTATTTATTGTATAGTTTCATCAAAGTTTCAATAATACAACTACCATTGTGGACGGTGTATGAGTAACAAACATTCATTCTTATAAACTTTTGAGTTCGTAATGTTAGTAGAATTGGCAAATCTTTGACATCTTGTAGTATTTAATATTTTTTTTTAAATAATAATAATGCGTTTATTTGTAAAAATGTTTTAAAGTTGGTAAGTGTCAAATTAGAGGATGTATCACCATGTCTTGCCATTAACAGGCGTACAAATGTTTAAAAAATATTTAATTACAATTTTTAATACATATAAAATTTAATTTAATATTTTTGTTTCACATTCCTAATTTCGCTCTCAATCAATGCCTTCGCAAAAGTATCATTCAACAAACATATGTCTCGATATAAAGTTACGGACCCGATAAACATTTCCCAATAGGTTAAGTCATTCTCAAATTTGGCTTAGAGCCCTTGGCTGTCCGTTTTTGTTTATATTACATATAGATTGTAAAGTCATAACATGAGGTTTGTGTGGTTATCATATAGAGCTGTCATCATCTGCTTGAGTGATTGTCGAATTTATGTGATCTAAAACCATCCATAAATCACATTACAATATGCTTATGTGTTGTTTATGATCAATGTTTCCAGAACTAACACCACATTGTGACGTTATAAATGCAAAGAAACATAAGACTGAAATCTGTGATGAATCTATAATGAATATGTTACCAGGTGACGACACCGATATAGAAACAGTAGATCATAGAAATAAAAGTCGTCATGAATCTCTCCAAAAAAGTATTATGTAAGTTAAAGAAATATAATTTTAGCATGTATTTAATGTGAACTACCGTTTGCTTTATACCCTGTTTTCATGTTTATGTTTCAGTAAAATTATTTACGATAATATAGAGCTGGATCTGTTAAAGAATCCAAAGTTTGTCAGTACTTTAATAGGATTAGGCTTCGCTTTTGTGTCAGATGTGACATATTTAGCTATGGAGCCGATGCTTTTATTTTCGTACGGATTTTCAAAAGTAAGTAAAATTAATTTAAATTTAAAAAAAAATCTGTTTAAGGTTTATTAACTTCAATTTTATTTTAGATGGAAGTTGCAACTTGCGTGATGGTAGGCGCTATAGCAGATCTGCTGGCTAGATTTTATTGGCTGTTTTTACCTATTTCTATGTAGTCGACAGCAGAAAGATCTTCTTTGTTGGCACTTGTGTTACAGTCGTTCTCAGAATAGGTAAGTTTTATTTTATTTAAAAAAGCTCTAAAATACTACTTTAAAAAATATTACACGTCGTGTGAATATCAATAAACCCGGTGCAGGATTCATGTCAACTACTAGAATGTCGCGCTGAAAGCTGTTAAACGACCAGTACCTTATTTAGGTAAATAATTGAGCCCAAATAATCTGGCATTAGTTTGATTAAAAATGCTGGATTTTCTAGAAATGCCTATCTATTAGAGCAAGTAATCAAAGTTTTGTGGAAGTGCTCTTATTTATCGCCTAATTTCTGGACAACTTTGTGAATTCGTTTACATTGTCTTAATAAAACAGAAATAATTAGTAGGTAGCACAAAGTAATTTTCAGTAGGTTGCATTGATTAGGATTTGTAACCACGACTCTGGGTTATAATATGATAGATTTTTTCAATTTTACCTAATTGCGCATTTTTTCCAGCCCTTGTGAGCAGTAGTGAACTTTGGTATGTGTTTGCGATGACGGCGATATCTGGAATCGTAAGGTGCTCAGTGCAAGTACTGTTCCCATTGGTGCTTGCGATGGCCGCACCAGACAATTTTCCTGGTGCTTTGGCATTGCATATTTTGTTCTCTGGTGCACTCATGCTAATGGCTGACCCTTTGATAGGTAAGATAAATCAAAACTGTCTTATTTCTGCGTCTTATGTTTATTCTTATGGTAAATTACGTTTATCAAAAATATTACTTACAGCCAAGCTGTATTAGATATTATAAATTTTAGTCAAATTTCCTAATTCAATTAGTAAAGTAGTATTAACTGTCTTATTTCTGACTCTTATGTTTATTCTTATGGTAAATTATGTTTATCAAAAATATGATATACAGCCAAGCTGTAATATTTATAAGTTTTGGTCCAATTTCCTGATTAAATTGTAAATTAGTATTAAATGTAGTTTTCTAAAATCTTAAAATGCCATACTATAATAAAATTCTATAGTAGTTTGGTGCTTCTCAACTCCAAACCTGTTTTCAGAATTGAGGACATTGATTTTAAGGATGTAAGCGAATTTATTTTATAAACGTTATTTTTTTTAATAAAGTGTATTTTTTGTTTCCAGGAATTCTGTATGAAACAACAGGGAGCTATGTGTTTTGTTTCGTTGCCATGAGTTTATGCTGTCTTGTTTGTGTCGTGCTTTGGACTATTGAATATGTTATGTACCGTAATAATAATTCATGCTAGCTAAAATGTATAGGTTATATTACTAGCTTAATCTTTTTTATTAAGTGCATTGATTCTGATTATGCAGGATTTGAATGTTTGATGAATGTATCTGTATTCAATAAGATTAATTTCCTATGGATTGCATACCAACGAATGTTTTAATAACTACTGTATCTATGTTGAAGTCTGTAACTATTATAAAAATGTGTTTATCCAGTCGAGATGAAGTTACGGAGTTGATTAAGTTCCTTGCACTGTGTAACACATAGAACCTAATATTACTTAGATATATTTAATGGAATTAAGATTGTCATGATTAAACAATAAAATGTGTGAATGTTAGTTGTGATTGTGACGAATTTATAGTTTGCGTCACGTTACAAGAACGCTGAAGAATCTGCGCAGAATGGAAATTATTATGGTCTTAACTAAATTACTACCAAAACAATTTAGATCTGGTTCCTGATATAAGATTATTTTGTTTATAGTATTCTATAAATAAAATTTCATTCTTTGCGACACCACATCCACAAGCATAATGTGAAAGTGATACTTACTACGTACATACATTTTGTATTTTTTACTTTTCGTTATGATGGTTCCATTTTAATTTTGTTAGTTAAACGATTATTTAAGTACCTAAACAGATGATTTTGATGTGTTTTACTTATTTTTCAAACTTTTCTAATAAGCATGTGAGAATTTGTGAAGCTTACATCTTGCAAATATTAAAAGACACCTTGACTAGATTTAACATGCAATTAAAATGTTTGTAAGAATTTTATATGCAATTTTATTTGCTAGAGTGATTTTAAATTCCATTGACATTATAGTGTTCATTATAAAACGGTAAAACAATGTGGGATTACAACATTAAAACATGTATGGTCTGTTAGTGTTTGCGAATTAAATTGTAATTCAAACATATGGACTAAGGCTTATCTAAGTAATTTATATTGTAGTGGAGAATTGAATTCGTAACATCCCTATACGTTTGGTTATACTTGCTATAGTACAAATTACACTCTTTATAATTCATATCATTAGAGAATCTTAGTTCAGCGGTGGACAGTATACTCTATACATGTGGCTTATAAATGTTGGTATTATCAATTTTGGTAACATCCTATAAACAGATTTATTCATGTTAAAACAGCACATATTATTTTAGTTAATGTATTTACAAAACACTAACCAGTGTATATATTACACTAACAGTGTATATATTTACATTCTTATTGTGTACAAGTTGTATTAGATATTATATATACACTTATTTAAAGCATACAATTTTCTAAATCCAATCACATGTAGTTTGGAACTCCTCTGTTGCGATGAGGTAATGTAAGATCAGGGCGAGCAAAATTATTGGTGC
>PQWD01007606.1:0-22323 GCA_019425675.1 Leucinodes orbonalis | reverse complement strand
CTATTTACACATTTTTTTATGGGTATCGCCTTAATTTGACAGCTCATTTCTTTCTGTCAGTTATGTTACAATCTTCCGTTTGTCAAAGCGTCTATTTTTGTCTGTAAATAAAATAAACGCTGTCTTTTCCCAATTCCCATGTTTCTCATAATTACGGTGAACATTAAATGCATGTAAATAAAGTACATACTATTAACACTAAATGAACATTTTTTTAAAGTGTAAAGAAAATGGGGGATTCTGATTTATCTTATGGATCGTCTTTGTCATTAGATTCTATGAAAGTAATTGCTGAAAGTGTAGGTATAGCAAATCTTGGCGATGATGCCGCCAAAGAGCTCGCTGATGATGTTTCCTATCGTCTTAAGGTGATAGTTCAGGATGCTATGAAATTCATGCACCACTCCAAAAGGCAAAAACTGTCCATTACTGACATTGATCACACTTTGAAAACCAAGAATATTGAGGTCAGTAAACTTTATTGTGCAGTTTTTCATCTTATGCATTTCATAATGTTTTAATCTTAAAATAAAATACAATAGGTTTTAATATAATCATTATGTTATTTTAGGCCCAGTATGGCTTCATTCAGCCAGATTCGCTGCCATTTCGATTTGCGTCTGGTGGCGGTAGAGAATTACATTTCATAGAAGAAAAAGAAATAGATTTGTCTGAGATACTCTCTGCACCACCACCAAAGGTGCCTTTGGATGTATCTGTGAGAGCACACTGGTTAAGTGTGGATGGTGTACAGCCCACAGTGCCTGAAAATCCACCACCATTATCAAAAGAAGCCCAAAAGCTTGAGTCAGTTGATCCTATTACAAAACTCAGTAAACCAACTAACAAAGATGCTGCAGGTATATTCTATAAAACAATATTAAATAATATTACTTATTAAATAAAACTGTAACTGTGAATATTTAAAATTTACACTTATAGGTAAACCAATGTGTGGCAAGGCAGCTAGGTTGAAAGCATCGGAATCTGTTCATGTGAAACAATTGGCTACCCATGAGTTGAGTGTGGAGCAACAGCTTTACTATAAGGAAATTACCGAAGCCTGCGTTGGAAGTGATGAAGGAAGACGGGCGGTAATATTCTATTCAAAAAGTTATTTTATGTGAATTTCAACAAAGCCAATACATTTTCAAGGCTTATATGTTGACTTTGACTATATTCAATTTATTTTCCTGTCTATGTACCTAATTTGCTTCTGGTTTTCATGACATACATGTTTTGGTTATGAATAATAAATTACAGTATAATATTTAACATTTAATTATGATTCATTACATTTACAGTAATTAAACTTGATGTAAAATAAATATCCACTGATATTCACACAGCCATCAAGCCCCAAGTTCAATGTGAAGCTTGTAGTATGGGTACTAAACAACAGATAAACATACTTTTTGTTAAAACATTCATAAAAACTCCCCAGACCAATACAAACAGACATGTTCATGCACACAAATGTTTGTACTGGTAAGGATCAAACATGGACCCTTGGTGTATTAGCCCACATCTCAACCATTATTTTACATATGAGTATATTAATCAGTATGTCAAGATAGAAAAAAATATATTTATTTTTATAGGAAGCATTACAGTCGCTAGCCTGTGACCCTGGATTGCATGAGATGTTGCCCCGAATGTGCACCTTTATTTCTGAAGGGGTAAAGGTTAATGTTGTTCAAAACAATCTTGCACTGCTGATATATTTGATGAGGATGGTTAAGGCTCTACTGGACAACCAGTCCCTGTACTTGGAAAAATATGTAAGTAATGTGTTCTCAATATATAAAATACTAAATATATTTACTAAGTGGTACACGATATTGAGTAGTCTAGGTATCACCACCATAGTGCCAGATATTGTCCTGTGAAATATGAATGCTATGCACTTTTGTGTTATGGGCTGAGAGCACAGTAGCTAGTGCAATAACCAGTAAATTCACTAGCTATAGTGCCTGGGTAAATGAGATCTAACAACCATTGTCTCGGGTGATGGGTGCAGGGTTAGTACTGACAAAGAATAATCACCTTAAATAGTGATTGTTTTTCTTCAATACTGCTCTGTCATGGTCAAGTGTGTCATTTACCATCAGGTGAGCAACTGACTGTCCCCATCACTTTATAACATAAAAATAATGTTTTAGCCATATTAAAAACTAACTAATAATAAATGATTGGTCAACTGCTGAATACTACAGTAATAAATTTTAATTTTTTTTTTTGCCTTTACCTACAGAGTTAGCTTTTCCCAAATCACAATTTTTTGCTGTTAGACTTTAGTACTTTTGTCTGAAAGGCAGAAATCGGCTGAATAGGCCAGACCATTCTAAAGTTTTATGCTCAACAACAACCCATGTAGCGATTATTTTTTATCTACTGCATTTTGAAACAAACAACTAAAAATATTTAAAAAATCTAATAGTAAGAAAGTCATAATGTCTGTCTATCTATTCAACATTTTGCGCCAGATATCCTGGTTCTGCGATATTCTCATCTAGCCTCCACAATGTAATATTGCCATTATAATAATATCATAGTATAAAATCTAAACATTTACCCAATGACTTTATGAATTCAGAGACAATGGAAAATATATTGTTACATGCTCTTGGCATTCGATGCTCCAGTGGCATGCACTGCATATATGCAAATAAGCAGTGCATACCCTGTGTCCCCTGATAAGCACGAAAATCGCGATCATATAAGATCGTTCCTTATTTGCCCTACATATTTTAAACAATAGGCAATCTGCAGTCAACAACAGTATTAATTTTTTGAGAAAAGAATTCATGTTACTGATATATAGTTTTGAATGTCGTTGTCGCTACGCACGCTGCTGCGAAAAAATATCAGTACGCCCTTGCGAAAAACCGTTGTATCGAAAATCGCTCAATCAAATGACGGTCTCGCGAACACGCTGTCAGGAGTCGGTCGTCGGAGTCGTGAGCTAGATTCCCATTTCCCAATTAAAAACCGTGACTATCGATCAATACGCTAGTACTACATACAAAAAATATTTCGTGACAGCGTGTTCGCGAGAGGGTTTCGCTTCCATTCGATTGAGCGATTTTCTATAAAACGGTTTTTCGCAAAGGCATATCACTTGATATTTTTTTTGCAACAGCGTACGTCGCTACAACGGGTTTGGAAACGACATATTTATTTTCACTACTTATTATAAAAAAGATGTATACTATTCTGTGTGTAGTTGCACGAGCTCATCCCGTCAGTGTCGACATGCATTGTATCGAGACAGCTGTGCCTACGTCCTGAAATGGACAACCACTGGGCGCTACGTGACTTCGCAGCTCGTCTTATGGCACAAATATGCAAGACATTCAACACATCCACAAACAATCTACAAACAAGAGTTACTCGGTAATTTCATTTTCATTGGTATGAAAATATTCATTTAAGTATACATTAAAAGCTGAGCTTTGACTAGGCATGATGACTGGGTCCTGGAGTCATAAGAACTATTTCATATTATTACAATTCTGGGTAAAAAATAACGATGTGCTCACTCTGAGCTCGAAAACTCATGTTTTATGAATTTTATTAGTCTTAAAGGTAGGTTGCCCACCTCCATTTTTAAAGTACATTATTTTGTTGATAAAAAATTTAAAACCATAGGATAACACATACAATTTAAAGCAACATTTGCTATGAAAGCATTTTAATAACTCAACATTTAATATAGTTGTAGTACAAAATTCATGATGTATGCATACTTAGTTAGTATGCATAGATCATGAAATCATCACGAAGGCGTGACGTCATAATTAAGTAGCCATTTGTGTGAAGCGTTTTTGTGAAAGTCCATGAATGTGTTTTTAGAATCAGGAGCCCCTGTGAGTTTTTATGTTAACAGAGTCATAATTTTACCAATGTTTCTATTATTCAGCGGTCCATCGATATATTAGCAGAAAAAAATATTGTCATAATCATATTGAGGGGTTTTGGTCAGACCTTACTAGTACAGTGCACGCTGGGTTGTAAAAAGTAAACGAAGTTTCATAAGCGACGTTGGGTTGATTTCCAAAAAATGAATATGACTTATTACATCATTTTCAATCATTCCACTCTGTGTTCCCGGAAAGTGAGATTTATTTTCTCTAGGCCGCCAACTATCAGATCATTAAATAAGTCTATGTAAAAAGAATCCGCGGAACCAACGCGATTGGCAGAATTTTGCCGCAGACGACTTTTAAATGAGATTGTGTTCTTAGATAAACAAGAAACTAACTGGATGCGCTATCACGAAGAAACGTCAACTAAAAAATGTCCGAGCCGCATGACACATAGATACATATAGTTATTGTTATATTTATAACATAAAATAATTCTTTACAAAATTTTAAAGACCTTAACACGTTACTGAAAGGGTACATAATCAAAAGCACGTGCACTGTACTATGTCATTATGACATGTTGCCCAAATGCCGCGATGGGCAGACTTTTGCCGCGGACACTTTTTTGAATGAGATGGTTTATCTAGTTAGTCTATTGTTTATCTAAAATCTAGTTATATTACTATTTATCTAAGTTACAACACAAATGTTAGCGCGTTCTAAAGTACACTTAGCGCCATCTAGTAGCGCTGAGATAAATTAACTTTAATTAGACAATCACTGTTTTCATTTTCCGCTTATAGATTATTCGCTAAAGCGCTCCAATGTCCGTCGCAAACCAACAACGAGACGGGCGTGGGCCCTTCTATGGCCAGCATGAAAGAGTCTGAGAAGACACCTCTGGCGTCGCTCTACGGTGCAGTACAGGGACTCGCTGAGCTGGGGCCTGAAGTGGTTAAGGTGAGAGACTGAGTTATTTAAATTAATTTCCATTGCCTTGTTTCTGTGTCATGTGACAATTAATTGTAGTATGTAGTAGTAAAACACTTTATTGCTCACAAGTACACAAAAAACAAACGAAACAGTAACATTTACAATACTGTGGGCAAAGGCGGCCTTATCGCTGCAAGCGATCTCTTCCAGGCAACCTTTGGGTAAGGAACAAATCAGGAAAAAATAACACATTCAAATATGCAAGACATTCAACACATCCACAAATAAGAGGACAACAGTCATTGATGACCCGTCTGGTGCAATGGTTGAGACATCAGCTATTACACCGAGGGTTCCGGGTTCGATCCCCAGGCAGTACAAACATTTGTGTGCAAAACATGACTGTTTGTATTGGTCTCGACGCGACGTCTCAACCATTGCACCATATGGGTCGTCTATGTATGTAAAATATGTATAAGGTTGGCACAGTTGATTTTGCGACGTTTTTAAATCCTATCCATTCGTTGATTGCTACGTTTTTTAAATAAATAAAAAGTTATGACGAAAATGATAATTACAATAATGTTTGTTGCTGAAAGCATTATACAGAATATTTTGGGGGTTGGGGGGTCTTACGCTACTTTTCCCCGGTAGACGCAATGTTTACATATAAAGGTTTACATACCTGTTAATTTTGCTATGTATGTTTTGTCCCTAAGTCGCCTCTTTTGGCAGCCAGGGAATGAGTTGGTGGTGAAATAAGCCTTTAAAGTGAGGATAAGATTCGAACCCACGACTTCCAGATCACGCAGCGATCCAAACCAACGCTGAACGCATCAGACCACGGAGGTAGTTAGCTTAGTGGTTAGTAGCTAATATTATTATCTATTTGCTATCAAATTATATTACATATAACATTATAATTTTTAAATATAAAATATAAAGATGTGTCTGTTTGTAATATTGAAATAAACGTTCATACTACGTGCATATGAATATATATACAGTTCATACACCAAAACAGCAGTTTTTTTTGTTTGTCTGTCTATTTGTTCCGGGTAATCTATGAAACGGCTGGACTGATTTAAACGAGACTTTTTTTGGCAGGTAGCTAACTTAATAAAGCGATTTTAGGTTATGTTTTAGTGCGGAAGAATATCTTATACAGATATTACCGCGGTAAACCAGCTAGTTTAACTTTAAAACAATGTTTAACCCCATAGTAGCTAACATATGGTTCACTCTAGGTGTTCATACTGCCCCGCGTCCGCTGGCTGGGTGAGCGCGTGGAAGGTGCCCTGAGTGGTTTGGGCGGTGCTGACCGTCTCGCCGCCGGGAACCTGAAGCATCAGTTGCTTAAAGTGCTCGCGCCAGTGGTCCGCCAATTACGCCAGCCGCCTGACCTGCCGGAAGATTACAAGTGAGTTATGTTTCTGGGTCACATTCTAAGCTATTAAATTTTCCGTCCACGTAACGGATAGCGAAGCGTAGGCCGAACCCCAACCAGATGGACGGATGACCTGGTTAAGGTTGCGGGTAGCAGATGGATGTCAACTGCTAGGGATCGGCCCGCGTGGAAATTATTAGGGGAGATATTCGTTCAGCAGTGGACATAATTAGGCTATGATGAAGATGAAATTATTTTTAATCTAACTGAAAGATATGCTGTGCGGGATAGCCTGTGCCCTACAGTGGTGACTTTATAGGCTGATAATGATGATAGAGATAAATATGGTGTGTTCTTTATTATATTCGATAGCAGAATATTTTATTGTATTTACTGTTGACATTGTGTTTTCGAATGTAAAACTTATAACATCTAATCATTTCCAAGTTCTTCGGTCTCCAACCCAGGCCAGGCATGCGTGGAGATTAGGGCTTAATGCTGTACTATCTCGAAATTTTGAAAAAAATATGGATTGTTACGGACTGTTAAAGTTATTATTACAAAACAAAAAATATAAAATGGATTCACATAAATAATTTTGTTTAGCAATCGTCAATTATCTGAATCATCAAATTTCTGTAAATTTTATAATCACAATTATTACTAATAATTTTAATAGTACAATTAGAAGGAAGCAATGGAACAAGATTACAAACAATTTGCGTGTAAAAAAGCAATCGTGTCTCAAAAAAGGTACATTCAATGAAATTAATAGCGTGAACTTTTTAAATGGGCCAGCTCACGCAATATGATAAATAATATTTCTTTTGTAGTCAGCTGAAATAATGCTTTGTGATTTGGAAAAATGTGTCTCGAGGAAAAAAATACATCATGAGTAAAAGGATGCTATTTATTAGTTCATTAACAATACACAGTTAGTTTATTGTTTACCTAAGGTTATCTTTTAAAGTTAAATTTGTTTAGTCATTTGCAAAATAGAGGACTACAATACTATTTTTTACAAAAGATCCTCAAGTTTTTTAGGTCCGCATTTGTATAATAAAGTACATAAAAGTATTGAAATATACACCTTGAATAAAACCCTATGTAAAAGAAAAATCAATAACTGGCTATTGCAGTTGAGCTACAGTGAAACTGAAAATATTTTGACTTAAGCTAATCACCAAAAATTAATAATAACCTTAAGTAACTAATTAATAGCTCATAACACACACACACACACACACACACTCGCACACGCACATGCACACGCACACACACACACATATATGTAAGAAACTCGATGAACTCGATTGTCTATTAACTTATCATATGAAGTAGACTGTTAAATAATATTGTAAACATGTAAGTTTTAATGCACAATAGTATTGAAGGGAAGGATCTGTCTTCTAGAATACAGGTTTTACCTAAACTAGAAGACAGTGTCAAATTGATAACATTAAAAAAATCTCTGTAATTATATACCTAAGTGTTTAGTGTTATCAAACTGTATATTTAGTTATGGACAATAAATTATTATTATTATTATTTATTTCAGTATGTTGTTGGATTACACACATCATATATATTTTTATATGTAATTCGTATTGTATTGTAGTATGTTATATATTTGTATTGTATGTATGTATTGGTATTTACGTATATAATATATTCATATATATTAGTATATTTATTTATATGTGTGTACATGTACTTATATGTATATCTTAATCTCATGTGTTAGTATTAGTGTATATTGTGCATGGTTGCTTTCGTCTACCGCTCTAACATTTTAGTTTTCTTTTATATTATTTGGTCTGCTGGAAGAAATCTCTTTTTAGAGATAAGCCTACCTGTACTTATTGTTCCTTTTTGTTACTTTTAAGTTGTCAACCTTTGTACGAAATAAATAAATAAATAACAAATAAATAAATATCTTATAAAATTGGTAGCAATGACAAAGTCAACCTTAATATTGCTTTTGACAGCCTCTATGGTATAGTCTGAACTATGGTTTTAGTTCGCTTCGTGATCCAGGGTTCGAATCACAAGGAAGAACTGCATAGTGAATGTTACTTTATGCGAATTTCCTCATAGTCGGAGAGCCGGCCGCATCAAATTCCTATGGACCAGATACATGAACAATTTTTTGAATATATCTGACACTGCGATGGTACTAAGATGACTCAGTGTTTACCATAAAATAAAAACTAACTATCCACAGACAATCACACAGCGCCATCTAGCCCCAAACTAAGCATAAGCCTGTAATTTGGATACTAAGCAACAGATAAACATACTTATGTACTTATTTTGTAAATAAATACATATTATACATAGAAAACACCCAGACCAATACAAACAGACATGTTCATGCACACAAATGTTTGTAGTGCCCGGGGATCGAACCCGAAACCCTCGGTGTAATAGCCGACGTGCCAACCATTACACCAAATGGGTCGTCAAATTTATTATTTTATATATTATTTTCACACACAAAAAAGTAAAATATTCCTTTTTTACGGTACGATATCTGGCACTGTGGTGGTACCTAACAATGATATTCTATATATATAAAGGTAGATACGCCACCCGTGCCTCAAAAACGAACCGCCGAAGAGAGAATAGTTTGTACTCTTTTGTTTAGGTAAATGTGTTTGGAATTCGAAATATGTGTATGTGTGCTGTCACTGCATTCGGAACACTTTTTTCTATTGTTTTGTGAGCATATCACGAATCCTTCCTTTTTACATCATTGGTTCCTAACCAACTCAGTGTATTCTAATTAAGGGATTTTCTTTCTGTTAATAAATATATTTTTCATTTGATGTACAGACGCGACTACGGATATCTAGGGCCGAGCTTACAGCAGATGGTGAGTAAATTGCGGACGTCGCCCGCCGGTGGCAGTGGTGGCGGTGCGGTGGCCGTGGTGACGTGTACGCCGCCTTTAGTGCCCACGCCCGCTTCGCCGGCGTCCTCGCATATAGTTAAGACACAAGGTATTTGTAATATATGAATAAATAATTTACAATCGTTTGTACATGTCATAGTAGTATGCTCGTGCTTTTGATTTGTACCCTTTTAATGACGCGTTAAGGTCAAAATTTTAATATATAATTTTATGTCATAAATTTAACAATAAGTCAACGTCAAATACGTTGACTTATTGTTATTGTTCCAGCGGCTCGGACATTTTTCGGTTTATATTTCTTCGTTTATTGTTTATCTAAGGTGTACATACATTTGATATTGTCATCAGGCAAACAGTAAATCAGCCATTAAACGAAATGTATATGTTTTCATAAAAATGCATGCCATGACTGGGTTTAAAACGAGCTATAAAATGTGTTAATAATAGATCTTTATACCTAAAACTATTATGATTATCCATATAAAAAAAAATAATATTAGTTGGCGAGTCTGTAGCGGGTCGCAGCGTGGTGATCAGTGCAGCGCCGCAGTCGCCCGCGCCCGGCACGCCGCCCCAAAAGTTCGTTATTGTAGCTTCGCAACAGAAACCGACACAGGTATTTTTTTATGTTACAACGTGTACAGAACGGTCAGAACGGTCATCTGATGGTAAGTGATACGCCTGACCATGACAGAGCGGCATTGAAGGAAGCTGACAACCGATAGACAGTTATTATTCTCCATCAATGCCGCACTGCGCCCGTCACACGATATAACAGATATTAGGTCTCTTATATTACTAGCTACAGTGCTCTCATCCCGAAGCGCAAAAGTGCATAACACTCCTGTTTCTCGGGACGATATCTGGCACAAACCTTAAATTTCTTCGTAAGCTTGTGCAGGTTTCCTTGCATTTTTTTCTCTCACCGTATTAGCGTCCGATAAATGTACCTACATATAATTTCTAAAATACATGGTACGTGGCGGGATTAAAACCTTCACCGTCCAGATCGGAAGGCAACAGTCCACACCAACGTGGTTACTGACGATATTGTCTGGGTTCGTGAGAATTATAAAAGATGATGTTTAACAATGTGGGCAAGCAAAAAATAAAGTGGAACTCTATGATTCATGTTTTATTAATTAATGATTCCTCAAAATTTAATACTAACAAAAGAAAGAATAACATTAATAAAAAAACATACCATTTATAGAAACTTTTCATATGAAAATATTTTAATAAACGCAACTTGTTGTATACGTCATGAATACAAAATCATTTCAATGAAGCGTTTTTAGGAAATTCTATTAATGTGTTTTAAAAATTGATATCTGTAAAAAATAAGCGTACAAGTTATTCTTTTACCAATATTTCTATTAATAAGAGGTCCTTGGATAATATACCAGAAAAGAAATGTTATCCGTATTGTATTCAAATTTGCCGTCACCACATGAAAATTAATTCTGATACACAGGTGCAGCCTGCTAGCGGTGCTGGGCACATCGTCGTCCATAGCTCGCAACCCACAATCGTGCGCAGTCAAAATGTCCAGGTATGTACATTCGACAAATTGTCCATTGACAGAATGAATTCATTGTGCAATTTGGCATTTTGAAAATGTTACCTGACGAATTATGAGCTATGACAATAACTCTATAGTATGCTTTTATATCCAATTTTATTTGAGAATTCAAATAGTTTTGATATTCTATAATAGTAACAATCAGAATTAAATAAACACACATCAAGCTTACTCAATATATTATATGTGTGTATTCAGTCTGAACAATGACTGCTTTGCATTGCCATTTATCTGTAAACATTTTTGACTCAATATAATTGATTTTTTAACATTTTTATATGAATGGATATCAAAATTATATTTAAATGATATGTTACTTATCAATGAACCAATGAGCTGTATGTGTGTTAAGAAACAGCATGGATTTGATGACCTTTGTTAGCATGGGACTGGAAATGCTTATTTATTAGATACTTAGAATATCATTAGATATTTGCATTATATTTTAGCTTTTTATGTAGAACGCTATTAGACTTGCAATTTCAGTGGAGATTTACATATATTTTGAATTACTATACAAAATGTTTGATACAACGAGATGACGAGGTTTTATAACATTTTTTATCGATAATAATAAATAATTAGATTTTATGAAGAGATTGAACTTATTTGGTAACTAAAAACAGAGACGAACAAAACAAAACTATGTGTGCCTGAAATTGTTTAGTGTTCATAAAATAATGGTTGATAGAACGGCTGACAGGGCTCAAAAAGTCAGATTTTAATGCAATGGCCAACAGGTCTATGGATGTTGATATACCGAAATAAAAAGAATATTTGTTAATAACAAAAAATAAACAATAAATTACGTCAGTGTAAAACAAAAAATATTGGTATTTCACAAAAAAAAATCATTGCTGTTATTATTATTAGTTAATATTGAGTACTATATTTCTAGGCATATATGCATCCGCTATATGGTCATCGATTATGTCGATAAAAATCCAAGTTTTTTAAAAATATTTATAAAAATATCAAGTTACTGTTCAATGCCAGTTAGTAGTGATAAATCGAGGTAGTAGTAAGGCTACAGGGTGTGCACGTGTCCGTAGTCGGTGGTGGTGACGTCGGGCCCGGCGGGAGCGGGGGGCGGAGCCCCGCAGAAGGTGATGGTGGTGGGAGTACCGCCGCACCAGCCCGCGCCTGCCTCTCAGGTCAGCCAGATCTATAGCTTGCGATTGAGCTGCGTATATTATGATTGGCAGACATTATTTTGTTTAAATGTAGGGTTCATTTATAATAAATTAGAAATAAATACATATATTAAATTAGAAATAAATATATAACCATGTCTTTATAAAGCTGACCAATTATGCTGATGAATGCAAGCTTTGAGTTAGAGTCGAAAAGTAAAAAAGGTTGTACGGGTTTTCGATACGTATTTAGCTGTTTTTTAATAAGCAGGGTGGTAGGTTAATCGAGTTATATTTTATACCCAAAATAACCTGATCACTAGTATACTTTTAATGACGTAACTACAAAGTCGCTGAAATGTAGACACGAATTAATATTGTAGTAAATATAAAACGTAAATTTAGTTTTTATTCAATGTTAGCGAATTGCCAAAACTTCAGAAATTACCATATTTGATGATTAAATGTAATTAAGTATTAGATACTGTTATTAAAGTTTATTATAATTTAACGTATAGAAATGTGGTGGCATGTGTGCGTGAAGCACGGTCGTGTGTGTTTTTTCCTTGAACTGTTGCCAACATTTTTGATTTTGAAAGATTTTGTGAGAGTTTCGTTTTTCCTAACACCCTGTATAATGTATATGATTGTATTGACGTAATAAATATTAATCCTTTACCTTCATTCTTTGATAATTATGTCTCTAACTCAAACCTTATTTTTGACGTTTGGCCGCTTTTAGTTTAAGGTTTTTAGTTAGTTTGTACATTAACCACTTTGAATTATTTATTGTAATTTGTTTTAACTTTATGATAATACACAAATAGTTTACTCCAAACTTAGAGTTTTGATCCACCCAGTAAATGGTAAAGACGAAATTGTTCAGGTGTTTTCTAGAATATAGAAATTTATTGATATCCGTTCTAAAAGAAAAAAGATCCTGGATTCGGTACCAAGTATTACCG
Source organism: Leucinodes orbonalis (assembly GCA_019425675.1). Lineage (NCBI taxonomy): Eukaryota > Metazoa > Arthropoda > Insecta > Lepidoptera > Crambidae > Leucinodes > Leucinodes orbonalis. The sequence goes on along the minus strand of PQWD01007606.1, from coordinate 9,540 downwards.
GGCTTCGAGTTCTGCTCGAGAGAAGTGTAGGTAAACTCAACTGAAAAAGGCCACAAAAGTGTCGCTATTGTCCCATTTAGTGCACCAATAATTTTGATTTATGATGAGATGAGGAATAATTGTATAAATTTCTTTAAAATGAATGTGATAAAATTTTCTTGAAAATAATGTCTTTATTCAAAAGTATTTTACACTTGAATGCTGTCAAAGTTGTATGATTTTACGGTAATCTCTTTACGTATTAATATTTAGCTTTTATATTGGCCCGCCATGTAAATGCAAAGGCTTCGACGCCTGTATAACGCAGCTCAATCGGTATCTATGTATCCACTGAGCAGAAAAGAATATTCGTATATTTCAAAATAAGATATATTATAGGACAGATAAATTAATTCGAATAATAGTATGTTTTCGCCTTAAATCAAACTATTGTTATAATACTATATATATTTTATGATTGAAGATTTGAAATGTGGTTCCCATCTATAAATTGTTGATCTCAGAGTATTTTAATTTTCATGATCAATAATTTGTAAAGCTATCATAGCATTCGATACAACCACACATTCATAACAGTGTTTTATAAAAATAATACACCATTCCCTGTTTTTATATTTTGATGCATCTGACTTTCATTTGATATTCAAATTCAATCATATTTGATTAAAGGCGATATAAAAGTGAACAAAGTTCTCATTCACCTTTATAGCTGATTTGATGAAAACTTACTATTGGTATAAAGCACTGAATTTAAAAAGCTGACGTATACGCAGGCGCCCGTGTCCGTGGTAGCGAAGCCCGTGTTCGCGCGAGGTGGAGCCGCCCCGCAGCCCCCGCCCGAGCTTGACGACCTCTCCCATCTCGCCTGACAGCCGCGCACCTTCAGCTTCACCATCATCAAGCAGTATACGCGCAAGAAGTCGCAATAGCGAACTGAGTGACTCTACACGTGTTTAACTACCTTGGCTATCTGTATTAGAAAGGTTGATGACATAAAAAAAATATCATTTATTATTAGAAATAGATATACACCGGAGATAGACAAATGTATGCAAATAAATAAGTAATTATGTGTCTTCCTAAACACAGCGTTGGGTGAAGAAGCTGTCTATGAATTCCTGGATTTAGGAAGAAATAAATACAAAGCCTTACCAGATTCCTTTGCTCACGTCTATAGGTTCACAATTTAGCGCAAGAGGGCGCGCCGCTTCCCGCGCTCTTACTTGTCAAATGTCATAGCGTAAATGTAAATCATTATCTGTGAATTATGTTTTTCATAAACTGTTATTACATCCTTGCGACAACACGGGCGAAATCATGCAGTTTTATTTTGGAAGTGTAGAACTATTCGTCTACATCACGTCGGGCAGGCCTATGATGTTCTCCACAGAGGGCTGCGAAAGTTGACAATTTACCAGTGGTGTCGCGGGGGTCGCAATCAAATAATGATTATTTGTTAAACAATTTTCATTCTTATAGCTATGACTGGATGATTTACTATTACGTTAATTGTGTACGACGTCGTGTATATTCTTTTTATCTAAGACAGATAACCCACGTAGATTATAATCACTACAAGAAATATAGACGTATTATAGAGAATGAGACTCAGGTACGAAGTTGTTGAAGCAGAATGAGTGTTGCTGAACGTTCAACCGTTGTTGTGGAAGCGAAATGAAGTTCTCCCTCTTTTGCCGTGGAATTTTTCAAAGACACCGATCTTCATCTTAATCTATAATACTTCTATGCTGACGACACACTTGGTTGACAAAAATACTGTAACGATAATATTTGGGTGATATTGTTTATGTTGGTTATAGAGTTTTGATAATCGGATATATTTTTAAGTAAAATAAATTAATTATAAGCATAAGCGAAATCTTCCATTTGGAATCTTAATCGCGGCGTTGAACTTTAACTGTAGCTATTTTATTGCGTTTATGCTTGAATTATACCTGCATTATAAAGAACTGTGTGTGTATGTAAATTGAACCTAACTGATGTTAGATATGCATTATGATTTCTAAATTTTTTATATGTTTTCCGTTTGTAACAGCACATCTTCTCTTAAAATGTACAACCGAATATCTATGTTTGTTATATCAGCCGACTCTCTCAGTAATATAAATGTATATGACTAGTTCTACGAACTGCCATCTTAATGGTTGGTCACGATGAATTAAATGTATATTTTATGCATATATGTAATTTAATTATATATATGTAAATGTTAATTATATAAATTGTTTTTTCAGAGGTTATCGTTATAAGTAATATTTGCTATAAATGTAACGTTATGTAATATGAATTGTCATTCAAATGATGGCTCAGTGTGTTAAGCCGACAATGCACCAGCGTGGAATGCGCAGGTTTAAGCGAGTATGCATATACAATCTATTCTTAATAAACAATATATAGAACTTTGCGCACAGAGCTTGCGTAATTTATGCAACGCATGGAGATTCCATTTGACTTTAAACGGCCGACGATTTTTATAAGCACCTCACAATAATCTAAATTGTTGAAACTCATTGATTCTCAACGTTCCTTATTCTATTTATTTCATTATGCTTGTTCAACTTCGACGTAGCCCCAAGTACCGATCACTACAGTGGATTACATAGTAATCTTGCATTCCTAAACATGTTGATTTGACAAGGAAAGCAACTTAGAAGGATATCTAAGTTGCTTTCCTGGGTTTTCTTGAATCCGATGCGGCACATGCAATAAGGTGTTAGGAGCTTATCACATAATGTATCTTGTTATTATTAGAATAAGAGTTCCACATAGATATGTGACTGACATTATATACGAGTACGATGCTAAATTGATACAAACAAATCATGCCTCCACATGTCTGTCAGATAGTGCTGATAGTCGCCTTATTTACATATATTGGCTGATGTTCCTAGCTCATTGCTCTAAAACAGCGTTTAAAGTAGATTAATTTTGTAATTTTTATATGAAAATTCAATGTTATGTTTATACTTGAACGCGCACAATGCAACAAGTCAATCAATCGATTAAGCTAGTTACTATGACATTATAAACTGCAATTATGAATATGATAGTGATCGTGAGATAGTGTAAGTAGATGTAGGTTGTTGATCCATGTTTTTTCATAAGAATAGGTATTGTTATTTTAAGAATAAGTGATGCATTTGTTGTATAATTTTGTGGCTATTAAAACTACCGAGTATGAGAGACCTAACATATGCTGTCTCAGGTGACGGGCGCAGTGCGGCAATGATGAGAGTAATAACTTTTTACCAGTTATTGGTCTCCATCCATGCCGGTCTGTAATGGTTAGGCGTATTAGGTACTTACCATCAGTTGAGCGTCCTGACCGTCCTGTACACTTTGTGAATAAAAAATTGATATCCAACAGGATATATCCGTCAGCGGCGGTTAAAGAGTTAACCATTTCGAAATTTACCTCTGTCTGTTACTGAATTATTGATAAAATATTGCCACTGCTACAAGATACAATTTTGATACATATTTAGCAGCATTGTTATGTACTAGATAGGTGGAGTTTTATTACAAACGGTCTTAAGTTTTAAGATAGAAGAAACAGTTTTGAAAATTTGTGTCTAATATGTTTAAAAACCAATTTATGCAAGATTTTTCATGATAATTGAATTCAATTATAGGATATACTGTAAGTAAAACCGTATAAGCTTAAGAGGAACAAGCAATTTATAGTCTCATGCCAATGATGAGACTTCGTCATTATTATTATTATTATATTGTAATAAATTAAGAATAGATGTATGCAATTCTCGTAATTGATATAAAATATAAATAAAGAAAATTTATAAAATATTTTTTGTTTTATTTAGGTATAACAATTATCGACATTATTAACAAGTTAATTATTAAATGGTGGGTGGATGAAGAATTAAAAAGCTAAGTGGGTTACATGTTCCAAGAACTTAGATGCGCGTTACTACCATATTACCACAGATTTAATAATATATACTATACAGATGATGCATCCCATACTACAAAAACGTGACCACCTACGGAAGCTATTTGAGGAAGCTATTTTTAACTCACTTTATTCTCACTAGATGCCACAAGGTCCGTGACCTGGTGCTTATAGCAAGATTCGCGTAGACAGATTAAACTGATATTTGAAAATCCGGTAGGTGGCGTAAAAACAGTTATTAATTAATCACAGTTCTAAATAAGGACGGCAACAGCGCATTTATTGTTTATTCTTACGGCGCGTGCGCTTTGACAGAGCGGCAACGTCGCGCGTTAGTGCGCTCTTCCGAATCCGATCCGACTAAAATGTAATTTCTCAAACCAAACATTTTGATAGGCATAGGTAGATAGGTATCTATGTATATTTGACGCGCGCGTCGTGCGTGGCGTGTGTAGTATTGTGCAAATTTAATTGCAATTAAGAATTGATTAATTGTGACGTTGCAATTAAACAATGAATTTATTGTTGATTGTGAACCAATAACAAATGAATTTCCAGGTTTTTTAATTAAACTTTTATTAAATAAAACTATTACTCATTATTATTTCAAAAATATAGAATATTATATAGAATTGAGCAGTAAGCCGTTGGTTCCAGGCCGTGCAAACCTTTATTCGTGCGGTGGGGGTTATTAGAGGAGGCTCTTATTATATTTTATAAATATCCACTGATATACACACAGCGCCATCTTGCCGCAAGTTAAGCGTGAAGCCTGTATTATGTATGAGTTCTAAACATACTTATACACTTTTTTTGTAAATAATATAAAAGCCAGATATTTTGTGAACGAAAAGCATCTTATGTAGGTATATAGCTGCAAGAGCGGTCTTGAATGGAAGCCATCAACGGCGACGATATATTTATCAAAGGACAAAGGATACAAACATAAGGACTTAAGCGCCGTGCAAGACGCGTCACTTACGCGTTTTCTTCAAAATACTTATTAGTGTTTTGAATCAATGGTCACTTATTCCACACTTGTAATGTTTTTTGTTTTTGTTATATTTAGTTTTCGACACTATATTAAATTGCGTTTTTAATTTGCTAAGGAACTGATATAATTTATTTTTTTCAATATCAATACCGGTGAACTGAATTTATTTTTGAAGACGGAAAGTAAAGGAAGGCTCTTCGTTCCAGCGTTAGGACGGTAACTTATATATGCATATCAATATATATGCGGTACTACATATTATGCCAAAATAACAATGTTTAAAATTTTTGTCAGACTGTCAGTTTGTTCCGGGTAATCTGTGAAACGGCTTGACGTATTTGGACGAGACTTTTTTGGCAGGTAGCTGATGTAATAAGGAAAAACAGGGGCTGCTTTTGAACCGACTTAAAAAAAGGAGGTTACTCGATTCGACCTTGGCAAAAAAACGGTACCCTTATAAATTCGTCAAGTCTGTCTGTCTGTCCGTCCGTATGTCATATCCTTTTTTCTCCGAAACTATAAGAACTACACTATTCAAACTTTGTAGATATATGTATTCTGTGAACCGCTATAAGGTTTTTACAAGAAACTTGAAAAAATATTAATATATTTTGGGGTTTCCATACAGTGAACTGAAAAAAAATTTTTTTCATCGACCCCCCTTTGGTGTATCAATGTGTATAGATCTTGAAAAATGGTATCGAGGTTTATAATATCATTTTTATAACTTGAATATTTTGCGCGAGAGACATTTTCAAAGTTGAAAAAAGTGTGTTAGAAATTAGAGGAGGGCTCTAATTTCTAAACTATGGGCTTGATAAAATAAAAAATGATGTACATAACCATAAAATCTGACAATGAAATTTAGTTTAAGCGATTTCTGATGTGAAGTTTTTTTATACGTCATAAATGGTGAACCACTATTTTCTCATAATAAAGCTGTAGTAGATGCCTAAGTAAATAAATAATATTTTTTCTATGTAACTTACTGCTGCGGAACCCACCACTATCCGACTCGCGCTTGCCCAATTTTTTTACGTTTGTTCGCATATATCTTCGTCGTTTATGAACTGATTTTATGATTATTTTTTGTTGGAAAGAGGATAGTCCAGAGGTGGTTCCAAGATAAGGAAATAAGGGTTTGATGAGTGGTGACCAGAGAAATTGAACATTTAAAAATCGACTCATATCAACTATTACTTCATGTAATCATTACATGATCACTTATTCTCAAAAATTTTCAGACAAAACATACAGACTTCAAACTGAAAATCTACAGAGATATGTTTAGCCAAATAGAAATGCTTAAATAATTCTTCATAATTTTTATGTCGGTGCCAAACAAACTACCTACCTATATTAAATTATAAAGCTAAAGAGTGCGTTTGGCTCCGACATCAAAATTATGAAAGAATTATTTAACCATTTCTATCTGGCTAAAATTTATTTTTAGTTTTAAATCGGTATTTTTTTTCCTCAAAGTTCAAAAAACGTAGCCAAGTCGTATTTGTAGTTTTAACGATAAATTTAAGCAGAAGCAAGTTTTAAGAAGTACAAACAAAGTAAGAATAAAATTTAAAACTTTTAGTTGAGTTGCGTTTAGTTCGACCCATCTAACATGCAATTTTATTTTGATTGCACTGCATATTTCATGTTTTTATTATTCCCATTTACAATTCATAAGTAGTCAGTGTTCATTAAAAAAGCAATTTGTTATAAAAACATTATAATAGAAAAGCTGATTCAACACATCTAATAACACATTAACTGTGATAAAATAAACGCAGTTTGCTCGCTCAAAGTGTACACGTGCAAGCGCCATCTATTAACTCTTTTTTTTTGTTGCTGCAACCGTGCTTTCGATAATTGTGGTGGTTCCTTTTACTGCCGTTACCGGTACTGTCGCAAATCTTTAAAAACTTTTATTTATTAGTAAAAAATGTTTTTTATATGATTGTTGATTGAATTAAGGAAATATTGATTTTAGGAATAATAAATATTTGATAATACTGCATTTTAAAGTGTAAGCAAGATAAACTGATACAAGTAACGCCATCTATCGAAACTTCGTAGGAAGCTCACGGACAATATTAGGCGATGGACCCCGTGCTATTACATAATTATTACATAACTACGTGTGGATGTTTAAAAAGAATAAAATGGCCAGACTGTCATTAATACACAAATGCTCGGAACAATAACTCAAGCATGAAAGCTGGACTAAAAATAACAACTGCACTGTATATTTCATTCAACCCTTTTTTTTCATAAGATATTTCGGATATTATAGTGGATGAGAAAGAGACATGTCTTACGTGACGTTTCGTTACCACGCACGTTGTCACAACTTGTGGTATCTGAAAGTACCGCTAATGTGCTCTAGGTACCAAATATTGGGCTCTCGATGTGAAGGTTGTGAGTTCAATTCTCACGAGGATTAATATTATTATCGAACATAAAAATAAATCTAACCCTACTCTTCTCATCATTATTTTATCAAATATTATATTAAATGAAAACATTGTCTTACATTGCATCAAATATATTTTAAAAAATCAAGAATGTTTTAGCATCATGTTTAATTTCGCCTCAATAAGAAACAGTTATAAATACTTATAAATGTACTCTCTTACACAGTATTTTAGTTGCCCTTTCCCCATTAAAAAGATTTTATTCAATATACAATGAATAAAATAAGTCCTCCGGGACATGAAGAAAGAAAAAAGTCCTCTGGCCCGATCGACCGACGACTTGCGAAAGGTGGTGATGTAAGCGGAGGATCGGGATATCCGGTACAAAATGGAGAAGACCACTATAATTAAAGAAGTTATGTACTTATGAACATAGAAGTCAGCACGGCAAAATGTGAACGCGAGCAAACAAGCACCAAATCCGTGGATAATAGGTACAATGCTTCACAATGAATGAATGTCCACTCGAGTGAATTGATAAGTGGGTTGTACCGCTGGCGTGGGGAGCGCATACCGCCCGCCCGCCAGCGCCGCCCGAGCTAAAGCGTCTACGTGGATCGCTGACCAGTTTGTGCCTACAACGGAAGACCCTTTCAGAGGCTTTCTTTCATTCTTTCGTTATTTCACGTATTTAATTTTTAAGTAAAATCGCATAGGTGGTGTTTGAACAATCAAAGCACATTTATTAGTCTGCGATACCTACACATACGTTGTAAATTCACGATGTGACTATCCATATAGCTACAAAACTTTACGTAGCAAGACAGAATAAATGGATAATGAATGATATAAGAAATGGCACTGCATTCGCCTCATTTACTTTTTGAAAGCAAAAAACCTCTGCAATTGGTTATACCTATTGCTCATTGTATTTTAAAGTACCTGTGTGCCTATACCTATGCATTATTTTTTTTTTATTTAAATAATTATTCATTGATATGTATGTACACACTTAGTCCAAAGTAAAACTTTTACAACTCAATTTTTTTTTATGATTCAACTTATATATTTGTATAAGTCCTAATAGTATATAGCTTAAATATAAAGTTCATGTTAGAAGTACATAATCGGGTATTTCTGTATACGTATGTGATCTGTGCGTGGTCAGTGTGAAGCAGCGACGCGTTCGGGTGACCACTGTCCGCGCGGCAGGCCGGCGGCGGCGGCGGTCGCAGCCATTCTGTCGCGGACGCAGCTCGAGAGCAAGCCTGCGTGACGCTCCATCCGCCGCGGAAACGCGACCCGGGACGCGCTTCCCGCCAAACTATTTTCGCGCGCTTTTACTTTTTTTATTTTTTTTTTTTTTAATGTTAGACGTGTGCACAAATTGCATCATTTGAACAATAATTTTGTGATGCGTTGTTTTATTTCGTTTTTAGTTTTATTCTTTGTGTTTTTCCTGAATACTACCAAGGGGATTCGATGGCTGTAAGTAATAATAACTTATAAATTACTTTATTTAAGTAAAATTGTGTGCTGCCTTTTTTTGCGGCCGCTACTTTACACAACTTACATAATAATTTTAAATAAATTAACCTATTTATTTTAAAAAATATAAACAAAAAATATTTATTCAATATACGTGTGGGGTATCAATTTAGATCTTAAAAAATGGTATTGAGGTTTCTAATATCATTTTTTTACAAATTGAATAGTTTGCGCGAGAGACACTTCCAAAGTTGAAATAAGTGTGTCCCCACCCCCTCTAATTTCTAAACTATGAGGTTGATAAAATCGAAAAAAATATGTTACGTGACTATAAAATTTAAAAACGAAATTTAGTTTGAACGATTTCTGGTGTGTCGTTTTTTTATACGTCATAAACGGTGAACCACTATGTTTCCATATTAAAGCTATAGTAGGTGCCTAAGTAAATAAAAAAAAAATATTTAATGTTACTTGCTGCTGCTCCACGGGTGAGTCCGACTCGCGTTGGCCAATTTTTTCTAAAATTGTTTTGAATAATAAAACACTATTTTACTTATATGAAAATTACCTGTACAAACAATTCATTAATACCTACCTAATGCAAATCGAAAAAATAAGCTGCTTTTTAAAAAGTTCCCTACACAAAGTTATAAAACTTGGTATGCAACACTCGGTACTTTCTTTGTGCTACGAATATCTATAGCTGGACGAAACCT
>PQWD01007604.1:0-10017 GCA_019425675.1 Leucinodes orbonalis | reverse complement strand
TCTGAAGAATCGCCAACTAACCCACCACAACAAGCACAACAGAGAAACCTCCTAATTGACGAAACCTTTCAGCGAGCATACGAATATTTTAAAGACACAGACCCCACAAAAAGAAACTTTATTCCGAAACAGAAATCATCTAAAAAACTAGCAACAATAGTAGACTATCTAAACAAAATAACTTTGCCTGAAAATACAAATTTAGAAACAGACTTCAAAACTCTCCATGTAATTGTCTACAGTGCAGCATGGACAGTTGCTAAAATTAATGGATCTAAAATTTCTCTTGAACCTTCTGAAATATCACGTCGGACACAAAAAGAACATAGACCACACTGGCAAAGTAGACTCGAACGAAAAATAGAAGACTTACGAACTAAAATAGGCAGAATAACACATTTTATCAATGGAAGCAGAAATCAAAACCTACAAAAACATGTAAATAATATAGTACAACAATATAAAATTCATTCTGTACACGAAGAGCCTAACACTCAACTCACACATACGCTCGACACACTTAAACAGAAACTTGCTGTGGTTTCGGGACGATTACGTAGGTATAAAGCATGCACTCTCAGAAAACAACAAAATAATCAATTCATTAACAACGAAAAACAATTCTACCGATCCATTAGACAGACAACAACAAATATACATAATATACATGAAATAAACAATAGGAACAAACATCCCGATCCAAAGGATTTGCACAATTTCTGGACAGGAATTTGGGAACAACCAGTAAAACATAACGTCCAAGCTGACTGGATTCAAAACGAAACCTTCAAACACAATGCTACCATAGATATGCCTTTCGATCAAATTCCAATAGACACTTATAGAAAAGTTCTTAAAAATGTACATAGCTGGAAAGCACCAGGATCAGATTATATCCACAGCTATTGGTACAAAAAATTCACTAGCATCCACGGACTCCTTCACAATCACCTTAATAAGTTCTTGGAAGACCCGAGCACAATACCAACATTCATAACCCATGGAACAACATACATGATACCAAAAGATTACAATGACCCTAATAACCCAGCTAAATATAGACCAATCACTTGTTTGCAAACTCTTTACAAAATCCTAACATCATGCATCTCAGAACTGATATATAAACACATCACCGAAAATAACATCCTTGCTGAACAACAGAAAGGATGCCGAAAATTCAGTCAAGGATGTAAAGAGCAGTTAATTATTGATTCAGTAATACTGAAACGCGTTCAAAAAACGAAGTCCAATCTTTTCACCATGTACATCGATTACAAAAAAGCTTATGATTCCGTACCGCACTCTTGGCTATTACAAATTTTGGAAATATATAAAATACACCCGAAAATAATCACACTCCTCAAAACAACTATGACCAACTGGACTACTCGACTAAAACTCATCACACCTACCGAGACAATAGAGACAGACCCCATTAAAATACAGAGAGGAATATTCCAAGGAGACGCACTAAGCCCATGGTTCTGTCTTGCTATAAATCCCTTGTCTAACTTACTAAACTCAGAAACAGTAGGACACCATTTACAATATCTACCAACAGACAACAATAGATACACTGGACTTAAAGAAAATATAACCCATTTACTATATATGGATGACATCAAACTATACGCTGACGATGAAGAGCAACTAAACAGACTAACTAACTTAACAGAACAGTTTACAAACGACATAAGGATGGAATTTGGAATAGATAAATGCAGGATAAATTCAGTTATAGCAGGACAGAACTACCAACACCACTACACTCTGAGAACGGGGGAACAGATTGAACCTTTGGATGAACAGGACACCTACAAATATTTAGGATACAATCAATCGCGCCAAATACAACACAAAGAATCGAAGCAGACACTGAAACAGCAATTCCGACACCGACTAAATACAATACTCAAGACCCAACTCTATTCCCGCAATACAACAAAAGCAATTAACACTTTCGCAATACCAGTACTCACTTATTCGTTTGGAATACTTAACTGGACCAAATCAGATCTAAAATCTCTCCAACGGATCATAAACACCACAATGACGAAATTCCGCAAGCACCATCCAAGATCTTGTCTACAAAGATTAACACTGCCTAGAAAAGAAGGTGGAAGGGGCCTTATTGACATCACAAATCTACATAATAGACAGATTATAACACTCAGACAGTACTTTTTCAATAAATCTGAAACCTCAACACTCCATAACGCAATAGTTAAAAACGACCTTAAATTTACACCCCTCAATATGCAGGATAGTTCAGAGCAAAACAATGAGAAACTGATCAATGATAAAACCAAACTCGATGAGTGGGCTAGAAAGTCCCTACATGGAAGACATCGCCATGACTTAAATCATACTAATGTCGACAAAGCAGCGTCGAACGCATGGTTAAGTCGTGGCGAGCTCTTCCCGGAGACAGAAGGCTTCATTATGGCAATACAAGACCAAGTCATAGAGACCAGAAACTACCAAAAACATATAATAAAATCCATACAATCTGACACATGCCGAAAATGTAACAGTTGTTCAGAAACCATCCAGCACATCACAGGAGCATGCAAAACGATAGCACAAACTGATTACAAGCACCGACACGACCAAGTCGCAAATATCATACACCAAAAACTAGCTTACCAGCAGAAATTGATCACCTCTATCAAACCCTATTATAAGTACAACCCTGAAAGCGTGATAGAAAACTCTACTACTAAACTTTATTTTGACAGAGCCATATTGACCGACCGAACAATCCACTACAATAGACCAGATATTACACTAATAGACAAATCAAACAAAACAGGTTTCCTCATAGACATTGCAGTCCCAAACACTCATAACTTGCAAAACACTATAGCTGAAAAATTAAATAAATACATAGAATTAAAAGATGAAATAACTAGGTTATGGCACCTCGAAAAAGTTACAATAGTTCCAATAGTACTGTCCACAACAGGAGTAATCCCAAAACAACTACACCAATCCTTAAAAACTCTAAACCTTACACCTAACACATATTATCTCCTGCAAAAAGCCGTCATTCTCAACACTTGCCGAATCGTACGAAAATTCTTACAAATAGAATCTGCCTCACCACAACCAAACACTCACCGTCCCGCACAAAATATCAGCCACCTTTCACATGACCTTCTAGGTACCCAAACTATCAGTCAATCTACGGCAACGCCAAATATCATTTTACAATCAAATGATACCGTCCCGACCTTAGACCTAAATATAAACATAAATCCTGATATGCACTTGGCTTAGGCCCGTGTATATCAGTTAACCGGCAAAAGCCGAGAAAAACAAAGAAAGCCTAGAAATAATAATAAAAATGGTTTATTGCTCTCATAATATTACATTCATACAGTGTTTGGTTTACTACAATATGTATAGTTTATGATGATAGCAAAAGGAAGCACCTCAGCTATCACTGGCCAAGGGACAAGCACCTAGTCAGCGCTGGTTTTCAGTAACTTCCTCTCTCTTCGATGTTAGGTGAGAACTTTATTAGTGAGTAATGAGGGCTTTAAAATACTTAAAAAGTATACATGAAAAACAATAAAAGTTAATCAATACCATATGGCACCTAAATTGTGTGTGTGTGTGTTTGTTTGTGTGTGAGTGTGTGTGTGTAAGAAATATATTTGAATTACTTAAATAATTCTTTTAGGGGCATGTATTCCCATACTCATGTTTAACATCTTCGGCAGCACGCTGTTTGAGTAATAGAGCTCTCTTGAATTTGCCTTTAAAGCTTTCGATGTCCATTCTTGTCCTCATGGGTGGTGGTAGAATATTCCAAATACTCGCTGCCTGCAGTTTAAAGCACCTCTCATAACGCATGGAGTTATGTTTGGGAATCTAAGTAAATTTTTATTCCAACGTGTGACTTCTTAAAGCATTTGTTTATCCATGTGAGTTACAAATAGGTATTCTGGCTTTTTACTCCAGATTACTCTGTGGATGTACAACATATTGGAGCTCCCTTCTTGCTTCCATTGAGAATACCTCTTTTATTAAGATATGGACTTATATTTCTCTTTTTGTACATTAAAATAAAAACGAATGCAAGCATTTTGAACCCGTTGAATGGCTCTCGCCAAAGGCCTTTAACCTTGGCCAATCACTGAGCTGCATAATTAAAAGGGGAAAGAACCAGTAGATCTGTCAGTAGAAGCCGCAACTCTCGTTTTTAAAAATGGTCTTAATTTGTAAAGTACTTTGAGTTTAAAATAGGCATTTCTTATTTTTCCATTGACATGCTCTTCATACTTCTGTTCACCATCCATGGTCAGTCCAGATACGTGCTGTTGTGACTTTTTAAGGTAATGTTGTTGATTGAAACTTGTGTTTTGCAATCCACTACTCTTTATTTGCATTTAGTTCATTATTAACACCTGTGATTTTTGAGGATTCAAAAACAAGGAGTTGTTTTCCGACCACGTGTATATTTCCTGCAAATCGTCATTTATTTGTTTAACAGCTTTTTGTGTATCTTCAGCCTTAAAGGAGTAATACAGTTGAGTATCGTCGGCGTATAAATGATATTTACATGTTTTAATGCATTGCGGCAGGTCTGCTGTGAATATAGAAAATAAAATAGGACTAAGGATTGATCCTGTGGCACGCCCGAGAGCCACCCTGGGTGATGAAAGCATCCTCTCGCCATTCCTTCCACAAGTCATTACTGTCTGTTCTCTATTGTCCAGAAACGTCTCAAACCATTTACAGGTATCAGCTGAAAAACCATAATGACCTAATTTGGCTAGAAGAAGTTGGGGATGTAAACAATCAAACGCTCTCGAGTAGTCTAACAGCACCAAAACACTACTAAGGCCCATGTCCGATGCCTTTTTAGAGACAAAGATTTATCTTTTTCATACTTTTATGTCATGATTACATCAAAAACTGACTATTTTATGTTACAAAGTGTACAGTACGTTAAAGTGGCTAACCTGATCGTAAGTGATACTCGTGACCATGACAGAGCAGCATTGATTGAGACCAACTGGTAAACAGTTATTTTTCTCCGCCATTGCCCATCATCCGAGACAACAAATGATAGGTCTCATATACCCGGTGGTTTTATTAGCTACGTTGCCCTTATACCGAAACACAAAAGTGCGAACACTCCTATTTCACAGGACGATATGTGGCACTGCGGTGTACCTCATTAAACGACTCAATACTAAGTCTATCAACTAGTGAATTAGGTTAATGTTACTATTCAATACCGAACCTATTTCAAGAAACCAGCGAATTTAGCCTACACGAGTTGGCAGTCAGTTTCCAGGTGATTAAACACGTTGAATATGTAAGGATGACAGGCTGACAAGCTTGTTGAATATTTATACTTCTAAGCCCACGCTTACGTTAGTTGGAATTACGTATGAAAAGAACATCTTTAAACTGTACCTTCTAATGTAGCTTCTTAGTTTAACCTTAAAATGTTAAAGGTTTGTTTAACAGACTCGCAGTTTTTGCTTTAATCAGGTATTTAGAGACGGAAGATAAATATAAAAGGATCAACCCTACCGAAGATTATTGTCTCAATGACTAAAGGCTAAACAAGAGAGACAATTTCACAACTCCTTCTTAATACGATATTAAGTATTTACAAAACTACTACTACAGCCATACTTGTACTCTAATCAGTACAGTGTTTTTAGTAATGATTTGAACAATGGGAGACTTGACCGATTTCCGCTACCTGGTCAAGTGCATTTTGGGTAGAGTCTTATTCGCAATTCGAAAGGTTGTATGACGCGTAGATGAATATGCTTGTTCCCATAATAATATGTATACAGAGACCCCGTATATTCCCTCAAACTGAAAGTGTTATTATATAAGTAAAGGGAATATAATATCTAATTCACTGTAGGATTCCTACTCACGAGAAACAACAGATAGCTCAAAATAGACTTATCGTTATAATAATGGCTTAAGACCGTTTGTAACATAACAGTCACGTGGCACGATTTGCAAGATGTAGAACGTGTTTAACCTTAATCTCTTGTTTGGACGATACATACGGTGTAACGAAAAGTCGGTTTCTACTCGAATAGTTCTAGATTTGCTCCCCTTATACTACAAATATTAGATCTACTTAACAATGTCTATCGGAAAAACTGCATCTGTCAGAGGCATGGATGGCATTTACCATCGGTTTAACGAACTGGTGAGTTATCTTGTTCAATTAATAACATAAATAAAAATAATGCGTTATAATGGTGATAAGTACTTACTTAATCAACTATAAATATCCAGATAGATACGAATATAACACTATCAACTTTATTTATGTTTCAAATAATTTTTAGAAATTGATTTATTTATCGTTACTTAATTTAGTCCCTAATTACTTGAAATGTAATCCCTTTTATGAAACTCTTCGTCATTTTGGCATTTGACAAATAAACTTGATTTTTTTTAATGGCTTCACTTCGTTTTCCGAGATAGAAAACATAATAAAATATTATTTTCAGGAAATGAAGTCTACACGCTAGTTAAATACGGCCTCATTAATGAGTTATTTGAAGGATCCCCGTTATGGATTTCCAAAGTATATAAATAAAGAAAAGTTATCTGTTTCATTCATTATTTTAATATCATGGTCCTACAAACCTTTTATTAAAATTTGTAGCCCATAATGTTTGAGTCCATTATTTATCAATTGTACTTAAATGAAACAAAGGTATTTTTATAAAAGCAATGGCTATAGACCTTTGTTTTAGTAAATATAAACTATTCGTAAGCTCTGCTATGTTCCATAAAGGTAGTTCAAGACTGAAAGCTTTTGCACTTGAAAACTGCAAGCTAATGCAATGCAAACGTCATAATCATCTAATGTTAAACTAAGAACTTACCCATATGTGTCTAGAGTTTAGTTGGGCGTTTCCTAATGCTGTTTCCTAATGCTGTTTGCATTTCGATGGTTAGTTAAATGAGTTTGTTTCAAAAGTTAAATGTATGGAATCCAGGCTGTACCATAGTTTTCTTTATAAAACAATGATAAATTTTATTGTGTTTATTTAGTGAACTATGTACTTTGTTATTTCTTTATTGGTTTACTCTATTTTACATCGCAACTTGAACTTTTGAATAGTTGTTTCCTAAAACACATATAAATAAAAAATATTATTCAATGAAGTGAATAAATTATCAAAATTCACTTTGCATAAAGTTAATGAAACCCAGCTTCTACGAGAAATAAAACTTACTTTTAAAAACAGTTAATATTAACTTAAATAGCTGGTGCTCAGTGAAAAACTCGAACCGAGCATTCTAAAAAGAAATAAAGTTTAATCAACGTGGATTGCTAGATTCAACGATGGTGTGAGCAAAGTTTTAAAACATTTTGTTCTTTTCTACTAGTAACTTTATTTTGTAATCTGAAATAGCAAAACAAATTACTAGATTAATTAGTCAGTTAAGTATATCAGCAATATTGTTTTTTAAAAATCAATCTGCTGATACACTAGCTGTGTATTGATAAAACCTTAATTGAACTAAAAAACGAATGTATCATAAATAGGTTCTTGCTTTTAGATAGACACTGGTTACATAAAATACTCTCAACAACCGAAACAATCATGATTTTAAACCAAGTACAATTAGGCAACGATAATGATCGCAACTGAGCTAAGTGGAAGAAGGCTGGTTATATTTTAAAAACATCTTGCGTTATTTTATTTTGATATTCTATCTGTACTAGAAAAATACTTATTTCAAAATTAAGTAGAGCTTAAAAGTTTATGCAGACATAAGATAAGATTTTAATAAAATTAAAACGTTAATTCTTGCTTAAATGCAGAGCGAATTTTTTAGATGTTGATTAAAAGCCAGCTGTTTGAGTGGATTATTCGCGCGTATCGCTAATATCATTGTTTTAAATATGTGTGGATAACATACCTTGATGACGATTCAGGACTCTATATCGATCAATTCATCTGGGGGCTACTTGGCAGTGCCCCGCCAAGTCGAGCGCGAAGCAACCACTGCGTACCATCTTACAGGATCCATTTTGCCGCATTTTCAGGCACGATTTGAGAAACCTTTTATAATACCAGAGCGTGAAAATTTTCGTCATTCAAGTACGATATTAATAACTTACTTTAACCAATTTTCAAGTTCTGTAGGTCATTTAGTTCCGACGTTAAGCGAAAGCAAAGTTTCGCATTTTCGACAGACACTCACTCACTCACTCAATCTGATCATCAAAATAGGCTAGTACGTTCCTTTAACTCAGAAAGCTGAAATTCGGTACCAGAGTTAGGGTTTAATTGGCTACATAAAGGGAAAACTTATGAAAACTTCGAAAAATCGAAGATCTGAGTACCTGGTGGACCCTGCTTAGATAACACTCATTCAAATAGAACTAGTACTTCCATTAACTCACAGAGCTAAATTGTACAGAGTCAGGTTAAATGTTACATAAAGGGAAAACTATATAACTTGGATAATCGAAGATTCTGGGAGTACCTGGTACCCTGCTTAGATAACAAAAGGCCCAGCCAAACTATAAGAACTCTAAGTCCTGCCATTAGTACGAAGATTTATTAACATGGGCTGGGACAGCTTCATCCGATTGTCAAAAAATGGGGAGCAACGGTAGTATGTGCCCCGCCAAGTTCTTAGCGCACGTCTATACGATAGTCCAATACAAACATAGTTCATGTTTTGGTGGCACGACAAATACTTCTAGTAAGGTACTGAAGAGCGGATCGAAGGCTTGGACCGCTATGGTATGAATAGACGTAGCGAACGTGTCTCACTCTCAACCATTATTCACAATCTGGTCAGATACCAGATATTCTACAACGTTCTACAAAGAGAGTACAAGAGAATCCACAACAAAATATTAAGCCCTTTCATGTAAAAATATCCTATCCTCAGTAGTGTCTTCAGATGAGAACTGCTGATATCACATTGGAAAGATTATAGTCAGATACGGCAAAGATCGTGCTAAGTTCTATAGGTTAATGTTGGTCATCAATAATGTTGTGTGATACGTGGCCGCATAAACACAAGTAACGGGTTTGAACATTCATTTGAATACATTTATGTGGACTTATCACTATTTAACGCTTCAAGTCGATGGTTTCATAATTCGAATATCTTCAGTTTTCCTCACAGAGTGCAAGATCTTATGGATAACGTCATGAGTAGACGGATGTCTTGTGTTAACGATCAGATTTAGCGTGATGACAATGGGTAGTGTCAATGCCATTAGCACTGTTTTGTGTAAGTCGCTTGTGTATCTCGTTCAACGGCCAAGTCACACCACATTCACCAATACACACTCAATTATAAGTTAATTTCATTGCAAGTAAAGATTACCTTAGACTTTGCGAGCAGTCTTTTTCTGTATTATGACAGTATATCAGAAGTTGCACTTTTTTAGAAAGATAATCATAGTCAAGTCCCATCGAATTTGGCAGATTCGTAACAAATATATTGTTAGCTGGGATTGAGATTATTTACGAGATATTCAATCAACTCTCGAATAAAGAAATCAATCGAAAGAGAGGTGCGAGAATTGTGAGTCAGATACAACACTGATCTAAATATGTATTCATAATAGTGATCTATTTGATTCACATAATGCACAGCAGCTGTTGAGTCAGTTAACTAATGGCAGATCTCATATATTGTCTTCTATACGTCTTTTTTGATTCGTAGTGAGATTAACACTTAGTATTATAACTGTGTCGGTCTACTTTACTCGAGTTATAAATTTTTTTGACATATATTGGTTTATATAGATTTAATTTTAAGTAGGTATTTTTCGGATTTTATTTATCTGAGAGTTTCTTGACTAGTCAATCAAAAAATCGGGTTTGTGTCGTTTTTCCTGTTTTGACACATTCAACATCAAGTCAAGGCACACTCAAATATTGCACCAACAATGCTTGCGGTCACAAAGCATCATAAATATGAAATGATATAGTCAATTAGAGTCTTTAGTGTTATTCCCGACTCGCACATGTCTTAACTATC
>PQWD01007603.1:0-26735 GCA_019425675.1 Leucinodes orbonalis | reverse complement strand
ATTTCTACAACAAAGAACACAATTAAAAATTTCTACAAACATTGAGACTATCAATCAGATCCTGAACATGTTAAAAGTTCATCGCGTATTCTCTCGAAATGAAGACATACCATAGATTTAGAATTAGCGCGCTATACTATATCTATGAGACATACATCATCCTACAATATCATACATCTTATAGGTAGACATAACTATTGAGACACAATGAAGATAGAATGGGCGCATTGACATTTGCGGAATCAGACCTTTCCATGAACTGCAATAGTTTAAAGGAAGAGTTATACTACTTGTGATTATGACATATGATGTAACCCAAACGACTTTAAATAAATTAATTAAATTAATATCCACTTGACATTCCACAGCGCCATCAAGCCCAAAGTTAAGCGTGAAGCCTGTATTATGGGTAATAAACAACGGATAAACATACGTATACACATCATTCTTGTAAATGCATACATATTATACAAACTAGTATAAGTAAAGCAGGGAAATCATTTGTTGGAAGAGGCATAACATTCTTTAATAAAATACCACAAAATCTTGCCGAATAGCCTTTTCACCAGTTGAAATTAAAGATTAAAAAAACCCTCATGAAAAAAGGTAACTATACAATAGACGAATATTTATCGGATAAAGATGTGTGGTCTTGCACATAGTGTTTTAGATACAAAATCTTTGTAATAATTATTGTAAAGTTATGTGTAGGTAAATGACAAAACTCTGTAACCACTGATATAAAAAGTTTAATTAAAAGAGTGACTATCGAGTTTCTGCCGGTTCTTCTCGAAGATCCTACTTATTCCGATCCGGTGGTAGTCACAAAAAATATGAATAATAACAATTGACGATTCAAAAGTATCTGTAACAGATTTATTTGAATAAAGATTATTTTCTTTCTTTCTTTCATACAAAGAAAACACCCAGACCATTACAAACAGACATGTACATGCACACAAATGTTTGTACTGCCCGGGGATCGAACCCGGATCCCTTGGTGATGCAGCCGACGTCTCAACCACTACACCAAATGGGTCGTCAACGACTTAGTCTCGTAACAGCTGGTTTCCACTTGTTGGATCCCTATATAAGCTATTTAAACATAACGGACGTATAAAGATAAAATGGGCGCAAGAGCGTCGGTAGCTCATTTGTGTTGTTGCCTTTCGATCTGGAGGGTGCAGATTCAAATCCCGACACGTACCATGTATTTTCGTACGTGTATCAAACGTTCTTACGGTGAAGGAAAACATCGTGAGAAAACCTGCGCACGCCTGCAAAGAGATTCAAAGGTTTTGCGTGAAGTCGACTAAACCGCACTGGGTCCGAGTGGACGACTAAGGCCTATACACCTTATACAGCTCGTGCCCCTCAGTCCCCGTATAATGAGCTGAGGATGAAGGGCGCATTTTGAAATTAAGCAAAATTTGGGCCCCAAGTCTCCCCAAATCTGCGCCTGATGTCCCGGTATCTGCTTTTTTCATCCAGCCTCCACCAGCGCCCTTTCGCAAGTTGCTTTCGCTTTTTTTTTTCAAAGCATCAAAACTCATATTTTTAGTTTAGTATTTTAATCGTTTTTTATTATATTTTTGTATATTTTTTGACGTTCATAAGTGCTTTTTGTAAGCCTAATTTGAAAAAAAAAATGTTTTTAACTTTGACTTTGACGGTCCATCGGGCCGGAGGGTGTCCAACGATACGCTTACCAAGTCGCGGTCTCCACTCCAGAACTCGCCTGTTCCAACGGTCATCGGCTACATACGTACGTGACCAGCTCTAGCCTTTAACTTGCTGATACGAACTATGTCGGCAACTTTAGTTTTCTTAAGAATAAGATCAGCATAGTTCGCTCCAATTCTAATTTATTTATTTACGAGTTAAATTAAATTATGTTTCAAACTTTAACCTATTACTTGTTGAATGACTTCTTATTTCATAATTTAGATTATCTGTGTTCTAAACTAAAAACTAAATGATGAAATAAATTAAATATTAAATGATTATATAAATAAAAGCTAGAATAAAAATCCACCTTTCTAAAAAGAGTAGTATACTATTGACGAATATTTATATGATATTTATGTGATAAAAATCCATGGTCTTAAACTGCTCAGCTACTTCAGTGTTTGTAAAATATCTGTACATTAAAATCATTGTTTAAAAAAGGCTGTACTGTTGAGTTTTCTTGGGTGCTTTTTTCCAATTATCAAAATTCATTATTGTGCTTTACTTTGGTTTTTTTATTGTATTATTTGTATTTTTTTTTTGACGTTCATAAGTGATTTTTGTAAGACTAATCTGAATAAAGAATGTTGACTTTGAATAAATGAAATATCCAATGATCATCCACGGCTCTGCCATTATATTTAATAAGGGAATAAATGCCAACGGCAACATTTGCTATTTGCAATAATTCTACTTAAAATTAAACCTTGGTACATATATTATAGTGACTTAGCTCACAACTACATTAGAATTTATTTTATTTACTTGTTTTTTATTTCACAGAAAAATATAATATTAATTGTAAAAAAAGCTGTAAACGAACATAGCCGAATGTACCAACATTATAATAAAAAACTATACAACCTCTTTACTTCTTACTTCTGTTGTCTCTTCATTCTTTTCTGTACTAAGTCCTTCCCATTGGTGTTTTGTTTGTATTGCTTCCATCATTTTGCTTTACTCCACCTTCACTATTAACATCTGTTTGGTTTTCTGTTTCCTTGTCTGTTCTCTTCTCCTTATTTACGACATCATCATTATCTTCATCATTCTCATCGGCGTCGTCATCATCACCATAATTCAATTCTTTCTCGCCATCCTCCAATGTTTTGTCGACTGGCATGTCATCAGTTGGTTCATACGTATGCATTTTCAGCTTCTCCAACCAAATGCCAATAGAGTTTTCTAGTTCACCCTTAACAATGTTTGGATAGATGTGTTCATGTTTAAATTTCTGCACGGTCTCTTCTTCCGCCTCCCATGTCAAGCTGTCGTGGCTGTTTTTGTAACGGCTGTCGTATCTGGCGTAATGCACCTAAAATATATGCCAAATTTACATTGTGTTAGACTTTTTTTTAGGTTGTGTGTGAAGTCGTCCAATCCGCACTGGGCCCGCGTGGAAGACTAAGGCCTAGTCACCCTATACGTGCCCCTTCGGTGGAGATGTTTAATGAGCTGATGACTTAACGGGGCGCATTCTTTTACCAAACTTTACAACACCTACAGTCTGAAAATGTTTGTCAAGCCATTTGTATTTATAATGATCATTGTTCATAAAAAATTATAATTATTAGAATCGAAAATCATGAAAGAACTTAGTTTTTAACTAACATTTGTTTTCATATAATTCATACTATTGATTCAAACTGCCATTCATATAACTAAAGTAATATTTGTTATTATAAGTTTCTTGTTCATGAGTGATTTTACATGCAGGTAAGGTTTGCAAATTATTAATAGAAGCAATATGTTAATTGAATGTTATGAAGATAATGATCTAAAAAATATTAATTTATAAAATGGTTCTTGGTAGGTGGTAACAATAAGTTATTATATTATATAACAATAATCACTAACTGTTATGAGCTCCATAGGTAATAATAAAATTTTATGAATAAAAAAGGTACGAAGAATACAATTATTACTGATATTATAAACACCAATCGGTTGCAAGACCAAGAATAGGATTTTCAATTTTATGAGAGCCCACCTTTGACATGGACCTACTTATGACATGTATTATTAAATTTTCCTTCGACACAACAAGGAATGCCTTGTCTTATCTCGAATATCTTTTTATTTAAAACTGTGTTTATATGTATGCGTGAGCATGTGCGGGTGTGTATGCGTGAGCATATGCGTATGTGTATGCGTGAGCATGTGCGTGTGTGTATGCGTGAGATGTGCGTGTGTTTGCGTGAGCATGTGCGTGTGTATGCGTGAGCATGTGCGTGTGTGTATGCGTACATGTGCGTGCATACGTAAGTACGTGGGTGGGTGTCTCTGTGTGTGTGTGTGCTAAAAAAACTGCGATTTGTAAAATCCAGAAGACATTATCATTTTAAAAGCGCTATCGAATCCCAAATTAAGCACGGAACTTGTACTAAGTAGCTTTTTTATGGTATAGAGTGTACAGTACTCGCTCGACCATGACAGAGTGGCGTTGATGGAGAATAACAACTGACAAACAGTTATTATTATCTACCAATGCCACACTGCGCCCGTTACCCGAGATAACAGATGTTAGGTCTCTTATACCCGGTAATTTTACTAGCTATAGTGCCCTCATCCCAAAATACAGAGGTGCATAATACTCCTATTTCACGGGACGATATCTAGCACAGCGGTGGTACCTACCTCGACGACTCAGTATCGAGTCTACCACCAAGTATAAAAATAATGTAACATTTAATCGCGCACGTCATGATCAATAAATATATGTGAATCCAAATAACAGTATTTCTCCACTATTTAATGGGTGCTTTTCGACGACCCATTTGGTGTAGCGATTGAGACGTAGGCTGCTACACCAAGGATTCCTGGTTCGATCCCCGGCCAATACAAACATTTGTGTGCATAAACATACCTGTTTGTAATGGTCTGGATGTTTTCTGTGTATATGTATATATTAACAAACAAAAAAAAAGGTATATAAGTTTATTTGTTGTTTAGTACCCATAATACAGGCTTCCCGCTTAACTTGGGGCTAGATGACGCTGTATGAATGTCAGTGATTATTTATTATTCATTTATATAAACCTTCCTCTTCAACCACTCTATTTAAAAAACCGCAAGAAAATCAGTTACATAGTTTTAAAGATTTGAGCATACATAGAGATATAGGTACAGAAAAAGCGACTTTGTTTTTGCTATACAGTGATACCAACCATGTCCAAAACGAGTCCCAACCCAGGCGCCGTGGGTATCATGACCTTCTCCTTGCCAAATGCCTTCTCCAGCACACCAGGGTCCGCGTGACCGCGCACCACGGCGATGGCGAGTCCCACCATTTTCCTGATCTGGTGCAGCATGAAGCTCTGACCCTGAAAATATTTATTTCGTCATAGTCAGCTCATAATCACCCTATACGGGCTCGTGCCCACTTGGGGCATGAGCCCGTATAGGGTGCATAGGCCTTGGTCGTCCATCGTCCAGACAACCGGCAAATCGCCAACATATTTAATGATTCTCTCTTATTATTAAATGTATTTATTGGTTTGGTGATACGTGTCACTCACTTTGCATACCCTACTCATATCTCTGTTCACGCCACTATGTGGCGACTACCTAAACTATTACAGATATTTTCAACTGATTCACTTACTTTAACTAATAAACGGCAAACTCCATTTCTGACTCCACAAACACTTTGTCTACTACGAAGCTCATCATATATCTAGACGCTGAAGGGTCTTGGAAATGTCTGAAACAATATGGGCACATTTTATTATCTTTTCGTCACATACATGACATTAAAAATTCATTAGATACTTCTTCTCTTCTCTTAGCGTGTCGAAGGCAAACACACATTCAAATTTTAGCGGCCCAGAAAGCAGCCACAGCGACAGCATTATCTGACGCTGTCATTAGGATTCGATCCCCAGGCTGTACAAACATTTGTGTGCATGAGCATGTCTGTTTGTATTGGTCTGGGTGTTTTCTATGTATATGTATTTACAAAAAAAATACGTATCAGTTGCTTAGTACCCGTAAAACAAGCTTCTCGCTTAACTTGGGGATAGATGGCGCTATGTGAATATCAGTGGATATTTATTTTTATCTTCCTATAAAGACAGGTCACTTACTTTTTCTCTGTAAAATTATGGTAGGATTTTGTTCCTTTATACACAGATAACACTTTTGTAACCTCTTCCAATTTCTCCGGGCTAATTCTATACTTCTTTTTATCCTCATCCATTTCAATGGTTGAGTCAAACACATACGTTGGCAGAGTGTAACTGTATGTCCGAGCGTCACATTTACATTTCGAATTAAACTTATTTGTAACTCTCTTCATTCCAAACACTCTTATGGAGTTTGGTAGCCGCTTGTTGATTTCATCTACACTCACTTCAAGAGCTGTGAAATAAATTATAATTTAGCCTCCATAATTTAAATTCAAAATGGAAACTCAGTATTTTTAGGCTTGTATTCTGAAACGTGACTCAAGCATTGAGCTCTACTTAAATAGAGTTAGAAAAGGATAGCGCTATATACGATACATAACGGCATCCCTTTTTCACTCTATTTAAGTAATGATCGTAGAGCGTCGGTGGCTCAATGGTGTGGACTCCTAACGGGAGGGCTGAGGTTCAAATTCTGCCACGTACCAATGTGTTTTGAATTTTCGAAATTATATGTACGTTATCCGACGCTCTTACGGTGAGGAAAACATCGTGAGGAAACCTTCATGCACGCCTGCGAAGAGATTCAAAGGTTGTGTGTGAAGTCGTCCAATCCGCACTGGGCCCGCGTGGACGACTAAGGCCTATACGGGTAGGCTCGTGCCCCTCAGTGGGGACGTTTAATGATGATGAAGTAATGACCAACACTTAAGTCTCGTTTCAGAATACGGGCCTTTAAGGATCAATAAGTGCATTGCTGAAATAAAGGGAGGAGAAAGGTGTCTGCCTGCGTGGTCTAGTGATAACAGCGCTGAGTTGAGTTCGCTGTATGATCCAAAGATCGCAGTTCGAATCCCGCGGGGAATGTCACTTCGAGCAATTATTCTCAGTTTGGGAAGAACTTTGCAGCGTCAGATGAAGTCCGAAAAGAAAGACGATTCTGTGTGAAAAGCACTTCAAGCTAGGACTAGTTACTTCATGTATTAAGTCATCTATGTAAATATGTATGTATTTACAAAAAAAAGTATGTAAGTATTTTATACGTTACTTAGTTTCCATATGCTACAGGCTAATGCTTAGTTTGGGGCTAGATGGCGCCGACTGTCAGTAGATATTTATTATTATCAGTCCCAACTAAAAGGCTTAGGATAGTGTTCGTTAACAGCCACCAAGGCTAGGATGGTGGGTTACAGCCCAATCTATCTATAACTGCAATGTCGGAAGACCTGTGCCCAGCAGAGGGCTGTTACAGGCTGATGATGATGATTAAATAAGCAATAGAAGCAGTACAATCTGTTACCAAAATAGCAGCAAGTTAGTATAATATTGATGTCAAAGTCAAATATTATTTTATAAAACTAAGCTTCAATACTTACGTAGTTTCATTGATACCACTTGTCGGGCAGCGGACACACCTTTGTCTGTTCTTGAGCTACGTTGAAATAATGTATTCTGCTGATTATTAAAGTCATCTTCTGTGATATATTTTGCATCCAACAATGCTTTGAAAAGGTCCTCTTCTATAGTACGAACACCGGGATTCCTAAAATTACATTCAAGCAAAGCCTTTAACATCCCTCAACAGAGCACAAATCTTACTGCAAAACAATG
The DNA here is from genome assembly GCA_019425675.1 of Leucinodes orbonalis. Lineage (NCBI taxonomy): Eukaryota > Metazoa > Arthropoda > Insecta > Lepidoptera > Crambidae > Leucinodes > Leucinodes orbonalis. The sequence continues at coordinate 19,272 of PQWD01007603.1, read as the reverse complement.
TACAAAACAATCCATGGGAAGGTTTGGCTGTGTACTTGTAGTTGTAACAATCAGAAAAAAGTTGTACCTAAGGAAGTAGCCAGAACAAACAGTTAATGTGCCATTTATAGTGCAAAAGGGACTTTGAGATAAAAAGTAATACTATGCTATTAAGCAAAGTCATCATCATCATCATCATCAGCTCATTAAACGTCCCCACCGAGGGGCACGAGCCTACCCGTATAGGGTGATTAGGCCTTAGTCGTCCACGCGGGCCCAGTGCGGATTGGACGACTTCACACACAACCTTCGAATCTCTTCGCAGGCGTGCATGAAGGTTTCCTCACGATGTTTTCCTTCACCGTAAGAGCGTCGGATAACGTACATATATTTTCGAAAATACATTGGTATGTGTCGGGATTTGAACCTCAGCCCTCCCGGTAGGAAGGCGACAGTCAACACCACTGAGCCACCGACGCTCTATTAAGCAAAGTATAATATTATATATATAGTATAGTATTCAAATAAATATCCACTGACGCCCACAAAGCGCCATCTAGCCCCATATTATCAAGGAGCTTGTAGTTGGGGAACTAAACAACTGACAATACTTATATACATTTTTTTGTCAATACATACCTATTTTACATAAAAACATCCAGACCAATACAAACAGACATGTTCAATCACACAAATGTTTGTACTGCCCAGGGATCGAACCCGGAACCTTTGGTGTAGTAGCCGATGTCTCGTACACCAAATGGATTGTCAATAAATACTTAACAATTGTAGTAAGTAAACTGCCCCCATGGAAAAGTGGTTAAGCATTGGATTTAGATTTCTGCGGCATCAAGGCTCATGGGTTTGCCATGGGGAAACTATGTGCGATAATTCCCTATATAATAAGATAATTCCATTATTTGGTGGGCATAAAAAACTGTCAGTTCTAGCTACAATGTTAGGATGGTGGCAGTGGCGTGCCAGAGATTATGAGTAAGTATGCAAAGTGAATGACACTAATCGTTAACAATAAATAATCTTCAGTTTTGTCAAATTGAGTGCTGTTGATGACAGCAGATTGCATATGGTTTCAATGGTCTGGAGAGAAAAATGGGCAAATAAGTGAGAAATAATTTTAATAAATCAAAGTCAAAACATTTTTCAAATAGGCTTACAAAAGACTTATGAACGTCAAAAATATAATAAAAAACATTAAAATACTTTTACTAAAATATGAGTTTGATGCTTTGGAAAAAAGTGCTTCAGTGGTTTGGCTGTTGAGAAAGAAGCACCAATAAACCTCAACAGAGTAGCTTATAAAAACCAATAACTTAATGTACAATATTCATAAACACTGAAATAGCCGAAGCAGTTTAAGACACTGGATTTTTATCACATAAATTCATCAATGGTGTAGTACCCTTTTTATAGAAAGGTGTTGTTTGATTCTAACTTTAACATATGAAAGGGCAACTCTACATATATTTTGCGGTACCTTATTGAAAAGCTTTATACATCTTCCTATAAAATTTACCTATTTTATGTAGTCTCAAGTCCGGAACAGCAAGTTTGTTTTTATTCCTAGTATTAAAATTGTGAGAATCACAATTTTTCTTAAAGGTGTTAAAGGTTAAGAACATAAATTAAATTTCATAAATATATTGCGATGCTACAGTCATTATATTTATTTCTTAAAAAAGTTCCTTAAGAGATTCATGTGGTCTAAGGTTGTGGAATAAAACGAATAGCTCTTTTTTTAGCACAAATATTGTATTAATGTCAGCAGCCGAGCCCCACAACAGTAGACCATACACATGACACTTTGAAAATAAGTAAACCAATCTTGCTGTTTTTACTGTCAAGAGCCTTATCTTTTTACATTTATTGGTGATTTCTGGATTGTCTAGATGCAAAGGGTATGCACTGCTTATTTGCATATACGGAGTGCCACATGCCACTGGATATTCTTTTATTTATTCATTTTGTTACAATGTGTACAGGACGGTCTGGACACTCACCTGATGGTAAGTGATACGCCAGACATGACAGAGCGGCATTGAAGGCGAACAACAACAAAACAACAACCAAGGCGACAGACAGTTATTATCCTCCATCAATGCCGCACTGCGCCCATCACCTTGGACAACAGATGTTAGGTCTCTTATACCCGGTAATTTTACTAGAATTCCTATGAATATGGTGGGGAGATAGGTGAGTGTTAACACACCAATCCCCACTGGACCTATGTGGTGGGTTGCAGCCCAACCTCCTCACAGCTATGCTTTGCAGTAACAACTGTAACTCCAGTGGGCAATTTTCCCCTCGTAATAAAGAGTGCAATAAGTTGGGTTTTTGGGCAAATTGACTTAAGACCTTTTCAAAATCCATTCATACATTATGACTAACAATAAAAAACAAAGGTCTTAAGTCAATTGCCCAAAATCCCAACTTATTACACTTGTTGTTAGGAGGGCAGAATTATTTTTAAAAAATTTGCATTTCATGTACATATAGAAGAGGCACATTATATCACAATGATGGTGACTGGAACTCTCAACATTGTTGGCTTGGAAATCATTTCCGTGTTTGAAAACTATAAGTTATAATTCTTACCTTTGCATACCAAAGTATTCAACACCACAATAACCTAATAAGAGTGCCACTTTTTTCTTTTTGATCCTCTCTACTGGCTTATCACATAACCGTTTCTCTTTTGTTTCCCCATTTTCCTTCTTGTCTGAACTAAGTTCCTCCCATTGCCTTTTCATATAACGTTTCTTAAACCTGGTCAGGTTTTTATTTTGGATAATTGTTTCTGTAATATTGTTTCCATCTGTTGTTTTGGTTCAACCTTGTCATGTCCATTACTGCGGCAAATCTTGTCTGTAAAGCTAATATTCATTTACATATGTGCAATCACCAAAATATACTTGATACTAAAATAAAAACTATCTTGCAAATGATGTTGAGGTTACTTTTGCCACATATTGAAGAAGCAAACATTGCCTGACAGCTTACATGAGATAAAAGTGTTTAGTTCTACATTATTACAGTTTAAGTCTTTTTCAACCAACATGTCTTTCATTTAAGAGTTAAAGTCAGTAATTAAGTACTGATTTTATGGGATGCCGCGGCAGGTTCTTTCTTAAAGCATTAAAAAATTTTGTATAATGAGATAGACATACCGTTATTTGTACGAAATATTCACTAGATACGGAATTTATCGATCATGGATATTTCGATCATGGAATTTATGAACCAAGAGTATTTCAAGAGTTTCAGTTACGATTGTAACTAAATGTGATAACTGTGAAGCAAGTACTTAACCAATTTTCTACTGCGACTTTGACAATTGACAAACAGAAGACATTCTATTATAATGCTGGGGCCAGACTGGGGCTTAACGTCTATCGCCATTCTTACGCCCATCAACGTCATAACAACCGCAATAAATTTAACGTGCAAATGTAGGTGGCCACACTTGAAATTATTAACGTGTTAATTATTGATGGGCGGTGATGCCCATTTCATGGAGAGAAAAACGGCAAGGTCAAGGTTGCCGCCCGTATTTTATAATAAAATATTGCCCGTTATTTAATGTAATTGTTCTCTATACTTTTCAAGAGTATTAAAGTACGTGAAAATACTTTATTTTGCATAATTGATAATAGTCGTAGGTACACACACTAACAATACTTCTAATATTTAAAATATTTTTAATTCTTGCCTTATCTTATATGGTATTAACTTATTTTGTATTTATTGACGAGTGCATTCGCTAGGAATAGGATATTTATTACGGAATAAATCAACACCAGTTTTTAGTATCGCAAAGGATTAAATTCCTAATACAAAATGCAACACCTATAATAGCAATGTACTTTAAATGCAAAAATAAAAGAAGGTAACCCTATTTTATATATCCAAACACACGGGTGATCGCGACACTAATTGACATATCAAGTGTGACCGCTTCATCGCATTCATTCTCGCGTAAATCTCTTTGATGTACCGACAGTCGAGTAATCGCCAAACGGCAAGCGGCGTTGTAATGACGTTGATAATTATCGCGTTTATATGGTAGCCACACTGTAGTAAACGCTTCATTTAATGACATTTCCCGTTGGTCTGGCCCCAGCATAAGAAAAAAGAAAAACCATTTATTGACCTTCGACAAATTAAAAATACAATTATGGATATAAAAAAACAAAACAGAAACATATAAATATAAATGGTTATGGGTTAATGATTATGCTGGGCCACATTAGGCCTCATGTCTAACGCCATTCTAACGCCCATCAGCGTATAATTACACCGATAAATTTAACGTGTGTTAGTGGGAAGCCATACTTGCAACCCTGGTGCCACACCAACGGAAATGTCATGAAACGAAAGCGTTGACGGGCGTTTAAAGTCTGTTTCACGAAGAAGTCCCGCAGACGTTGCGCCACTGTTGCCAGACGGAATAATACCAGTACTGAGAAAAGTATTTCATCATCATCAGCTCATTAAACGTCACACCGAGGGCACGAGCCTACCCGTATAGGGTGATTAGGCCTTAGTCGTCCACGCGGGCCCAGTGCGGATTGGACGACTTCACACACAACCTTCGAATCTCTTCGCAGGCGTGCATGAAGGTTTCCTCACGATGTTTTCCTTCACCGTAAGAGCGTCGGATTTACCTACTTCAAATTTAGGATAATAACTAAAAAAAACCTAAAATAATTGAATAAGATAAGTTTAATATTTTGTACATTACAGAAACAAATACATTTTAGTATGTTGTTAATTTATATTTACCCTTTAACCAGCGCAGTTGCATACATTCAACAGAAAATAGATTTCTGTCTGTCTGAAAATAGAGTCTGGAATCACGGTGGTAAATAGGTTAAGGATTAAAATGTTACCGGCCTACTTTTCATATATTAACGCATTGTGTTCCTGTTTTGATGTATGATTGAATATTGGTATCAAATATTTCACTTTTACTCAGGTTGCTCCGGCAAAAGCTAAAAATCACTGATTCACTCTTTGGGTGTAAGTTATATTGAGCTATTGCCCTTCTGCACTGGTGCACAATGTATGTGTACTTTAATCATAATAAAAAGAAAGAAAGAAAAAGCATTTATTTGACCACTAAAACAATACAATACAAAAATAACAATATAATTTACACGTAATAAAAGAAAGTTAGAATAATAAAAAAAAAAGAAAATTTAAACAAAGAAATGATTAAACAAAAAAGTTAAATTAAAAATGGAAACACGTTATTTGTGGTCAAATGGGCCCTGCCTCAGCTTAAGCTGCCGTGTATAATATATTAATAATATTTTGTGTTTAACAATGATGTTGTGTCCTGGTTTGTAACTTTTTTTCTGTATTTACTAAGCATGTATGTATTTTAGTGCAATTTCTTTCTTTTAGATTTATCTACCTACACATATAGTATGGCTCTTCTAAACTTGCCCATTATTTACTTTATGTTGGTTTTTTCTTTGCATAAATGAAACCCTTGAAATATGAATTTGATCGGATGCCGCTTTCTTACTTTTTGTGTTACTTGTATCTTTTATCCGGCCCACTAGCAATTAAATTACGAAAATAATAGTAATTTTATTTTTCTAGATAGCTAATTTCAATAATGACTTAATTATTGATAAGAGTTGTTATTATATAAATTAAACTGTTCAAAAGTAAAAATCCAATCATTACGGCAAAAAATATTTATATGGCAACTCTTAAAAGTACCCATTATGGCGACGAGTATCTTGTTAAAATGGGTGCTCGGTATTAAATTACCTTGATTTTATATTCCGCTTGCTAGAACGGTTTCAACGTTGATAAAATAACTCGAATCGAACTTTTTCACAACAATTGGTATCATGAACAATCCATATAACGCTTTGATAGAGCTAAAACCTCACCGAAATCTATTACAACAACCCAATTCATAGATTTGGAAAACGACTTAGAGTATTTATCTAAGGCAAACGACAAAGGCCGAGCTGTCAAATTTAGTTTCACAAATCGCCGCGGGACTTCTTTATTGAAACATCATTAATTATTAAGCATATCGGGACACAACGGACGCACTATCATATCATTTATTTGTCCACAGCAAAGAACTGGCGACATAATTCAAAGCTTGGCAAGATTATTGCAAGAAACGAAAACAAATGTTCCCCAATTACATGTTTTCATTGCATGTATGAGTACATTACTGCTGGGAATAATCGTACAACACTTAAAGACGTTCTTCGACCACAGGATTAAACGTTCAAAATGCGTCTCTCATTGCCTTGGAATTACGACTGAACGGACAAAAATCACCGAACTGCAAGTACCGAAAGGAGAAATTATATTCTAATCGAAGGCACAACACGAGACCCTACTACTTTTGATGGTTGAAGGAGCTGCTGTATCCGATGAAAACATACTAACAACGAACTCTGTACGATGAGACATTAGTGAGCGTTTTTTTATCTACCTGTTGTTTGTCATTAAATCTGGAATTGTCCAGTTAAGTCAGAAGGAAATCATTGGACAAGAATTTATTTTATAGGCGAATTATCTTTTGCCCATCCAAATTGTTGTAGCGAGTAAAACTAGTTTCTTGTAGTGTTTGTGATAAGCGAGTACTTGTCACTTTAAAATTTACTTATTGTTCAAGTGCAATCCCATGTCGTAATTATCACACAGGACAATAATTAGAGCACTTTAAAATTTGTAAATAGTGAAATATTTGCCTTCATTCACATTAGTTCAATTACTAAGTATGGTGTTATATTTATGATTAAGTCAGAGCCTAGTTCGCTTTAAGTAAGTCATCATGTAGTGTTCATTTTTTGGTTAATGGTGTTATAATGAATGCTTACACACATGCATATCAACAAGTCTGGAAAGTGAATTACAATGGTTTGCCCAATTTCAATCTCCACATGAAATATATAATGAGTTTGTGGGTACATAAATGTCCTGCAGTGTTTTAGTTTTAGGATTCCATGTTTGCCAACAGTTTATACAAAGTACCCAATGTGAAGTGGTCATTTAAGGGTTCTAGTTGACTTATGTATTGTAGGTAAGTGTCCAATCTTAATAATGGTAATTTGGTCCTACTTTGCTCCAATATTTGCTTTGTTTATTTATGCATTACATGTTTCATGTTGATATTTAAAGTCAGAATGTAAATTTGAGATTAGAGCTGCAGTTATTGAAATGATAATGAACATTTCTAGCATATTCATATATTTTAAAAAAACATGAAGCTATGTTACCCATAGGTTTGTGAAACATTGCTCCTGAATTTTGTCTGTATGTCAAATGGTTAAGTTTACTCCAACAACCAAAAAAAACTAAATGGACATTCACCCTAGTCAATAATTCCAAAAACAATGTAAAGGGGGGTTGCGGAAATCCCCCTTTCGATGTTAAAGTTTTGTTTGAGAGTCCTAAATTAATTATTTGAATTAATGTTTATTTGAATAATGATTGTATAGGATGTATTAGGCAAGACTTCTAATCCTGAGGAGATGTTTTGTTGGAGGAGGCTTGAAGAATCAATGGAGGGTGATGGTTCTGAACTGCGGTATATCTTTCTTGTTGGTGAGAGATTGAGTGTTTAGTTTCTACTGTTTCCATGTAAGTGGCTAAACTTGCACATAGTGTTTTCAATTGTTTGATTAAATCAGTGTAATACTTCTGTTTGGTCTCGGATTGGTTGTGAAGTTTTGAGGTATCTGTTCGTATACTAGTCAAAATACTAATGAAGCAACTAATGCTTTAAAAAAATAATTTATTCAATAATTTACAAATATTAGTACAATTTAAGGAATTAAACTACTCTAAGGTTGACGAAGTAATGGTTGCTGTTTGCTGCTGGTCTTCGCTTTTATACTTTTCATGTTCTTTGTTTCTGAAGACAAAGGGTGTCTCCAATATCGTTAATTATCCTTTGTTCATGCAGACGCTTCCAATGACTTGTTATTACACTATTGTTTCGAGGAAGATCCAGTTATGCTATTAGCTTATGGTTTCCATAAACTGTCTCTCGTCTTTCGTTGTCCACGGAGTGATAACCGTGTGGTGTCAACTGTCGCATTCCAATGTCTGTATCTACTGGTGCTGCTTTTAGTTATTATATTTTAGTTAAGTCAATATTGTGGGGTGGTTTACTGTCCCCTCCAAATTTGAAGTCCATGGTTTCCAACAAACCTTGGATCTGAAATATTTACTAAATATGACAGTTATTATAACAACCAAAGTTATGACAGTAATCCAGCTATATTGAATGATATCATGTGTTTGCTGCGTTGCCAGGGTTTGGACCACTTCAATTGCTTCAGTTTTGTAGTAACCCTGGAGGTATCATACTTAGTTCAATTTCTGGCATAGTCTGCATTAAAGGTATATCAATATTGGAATGATTATTCTTTCTTCTGATGGCTTTGTTTTAAGTAACTGTTTGCCTGAAATATTAAGTGCACAATTTTCTCCATTTAATATATGACCTTTGGCCCAAGTTGTTTCACAGTGCTTATTACATTCAATAGTGTTACATTTACATTTATTGGCTTCCTTTGAAGAGTAAATCTGTCTCACAGGTCTGTTCTTAAAAGGCTTCCATGCAAATTAATGTTTCTGAATCTTTACAGTTTTCTACTTCATAAGCTTCTTGTGTATTGTATGCTATTACTACCTTTTGCATTAAGGGATAGGAACAGGTTGGGATATTTTGGATAATGGGTACAATTTTTCTTGTTTGATAAATGTCCTTCTTAACTAATGGTATCTCAATTACAAAATATACTATTTTATCCAAAATTTTACAATTAACATTAATAAAAGGTTCAACTTCATTTAAATTATTAGAAATCATTATTTCTCTAGGAATAGTTTTCAAAGTGTTTTCTAAGACATGAGATTGAACTATACTATAGTGATACATACTATGTTCAGCAAAAGTTATAGCTGTTGTTAATCTTTCTGAAATTTCCTGTAAAGTTTGTGCTTGTAATAATAAACTAATAGCGACTTTTTGCTGTATTTTCGCATTAGTTGTTTGGATGTATTGTCTATTAATTTCACTCTGTATTCTAGTTATCTCTTTAATTTGTTTATTATATTCCTCTAGACTTTCATCTGTTACAGATATTTGTTTATTATAAGCTACTCTTAGTCTCTAAATCTTTTTGTATGTTAGTTAAATCATCTTGATCTAAGTTACCTGTTATTGACTTTATTACTGATCCTAATCCATTAATTAATCCTCTTTTTACTCTACTATTGCTCTGAATATTTAAGTGATTACAAATTTCTCTAATGTGACTTAAATTATATCAATCCTTTGATATATTGGCTTAACATCTTCTATTTTATTTTTCACAATTATTTCCTCAACAGTTGTTTGTATAATATTCAAATTTTCAATGATAGGTTTTATATCTAACTTATGGATTATAGACCACTTTCCTTGTAAGATGCGGGTAGGCTTTAGCTCAACTACAATGAAGTGCTGATTAGGCTCTAGCTGCTTGAACTTGAAGCAGACGGCAAAGGTGATTCTGTAACAAGGAGTTCCTCTATGTGGTAAACTTTCCCGTTACTGAGTTTATATTTATTATTTGGTTCTATACTTATAATTTTATAAGGTCCCAAAAAACCTTGATTGTGTTTTATGTCTTTGTGCCATAGAATTTTTTAAATAAGCCAAATCACCTACATTAAATGTCTTGGATTGTTTAATCTTTTTATTCAAATATTCATTACGTTTTTGTTTGTCTCTTTTAATTAATTCATGTACATTTTTATTTAAATTTTTCATAAATTCCTTTTGTTGGGTTGTGTACCTTTGAATTACTACTTGTAAGTTATCAAAACTTTTTATTTTAGGTTTTCTACCAAAATGAACTTCGAATGGTGACATATTTATTGTACTGTGTGTAGTATTATTATAAGCATGAGTTATAAAATATATTTTTTGCGTTTGGTCTAAATCGGACTCTCTTTGTAACCTGTATAATTCTTGTATTGTGTTATGCAATCGTTCGATATCTGAATTTGATTTATGATGTTGAGGAGTTGTGGTGTGATTTATAATTTCGTAAGTTTGGAATAATTCTTTAATTATCTCACTACAAAATGATTGCTCACCATCATGAATGATTTTCTTGGGTGCTCCTATCATAGCAAATATTTCGCTTAAGGTATCATAGACTCTATTTTTCTCTGTAGGTTTAATTATTGCATATTTTGAGAATTTGTCAATAATTGTTAAATACCACTGTCTATTTAATGACATGAAATCTATATGCCACACTTCCATTGGTTCATGGGGTGTTTCTGTTTCGCTAATTTGAGTGTTATTGGGATGTCTATCGTATTTTTCTTTTTTACACATTTGACAATTTAGAATAAAAATTTTTATTTGTTTTCTCATATTTTCCCAATAATATTTCTCTCTTAATTGTTTATAAATACATTCTATTCCGGCATGACGATTATTTTGTAAATGATAATTTTTTATTAACCTTATTTGTTCTTCCTTATCCGTAATTTCTATTAATGATTTTGTGAATCTTATTGGTTTAAATTTTGTGTGGTCAAAATATTTTCTATAGACTTCTGATACTTTGTAAAATAAATCATCATTAGGAATAATAAACGCATATTTTTCGCCTAACAAATATTCTAACATAAAATCTTTAATGGTCTGTTCTTCTTCATTTGGTGGAATATAAAAATACCAAATGGAGTTTTGTCTAGTTGCTTTTTTATAGGGTGCATATTCAAAAATTACTCTATGTAATCTTTTATGGGGGTAAGCATGAATAATAGGAATCCCTGAATCGCTATCTTGTTGATTTGAGTGTATAGTACTTCTTAAACTGCTGTTACTACTACTACTGGACAAAGTTAATTCTTCATCTAAATTGGCTTGCATAGAATCTGAATCATTTATATTTAAGGGGTTAGGTGATCGATGGATGGATGCGATGGACCTGCTTGCTGAGATGATGACTCATTTTCTGTATGAAATAACTCAACTCTGCTTAAGGCATCAGCCACATGATTATCCTTTCCTTTTACGTGTTCTATACTAAAATCATAGTCTTGTAGTTTAAGTTTCCATCTAGTTAATCTTTGATTAGGTTCTTTTAATTTTGTTAACCATATTAATGCTTTATGGTCAGTACGCAAAATAAACTTTCTTCCGTAGATATAAGGTCTAAATTGGGTAACTGCCCACAAAATTCCTAATAACTCTCGTTCTGTTGTATTATATTTTTGTTCAGTACTCGATAAAGTACGTGAAGCATAAGCAATGGGATGTCCTTCCTGACTTAGTACTGCTCCTAATGCGATTTCAGAAGCATCTGTTGTAATAGTAAATATCTTATCAAAATTTGGGAATGCTAATATCGGTGCATTCATTAATAAGTGCTTACATGTAACATATTTTTATCATTAATATTAATAGTGGAATTTTTCTTAGTAACTTCCGTTAAGGGCTTAGTTATTTTACTTAAGTTAGGTACAAATTTTCTATAATATCCTATTAATCCTAGAAATGCTCTAACTTCTTTTAATGTCTTGGGAATAGGGATTTTTTTGAATAGCTTCTATTTTCTTTTGATTAGGTTTTAATCCGTCTTTACTTAAGATGTGACCTAAGAATTCTATCTCCTCAGTCATGAATACGCATTTATTTTTATTAATTTTTAAATTCGCTTTTCTTAATGCTTCAAACACTTGCTGTAACTTATCAATATGTTCTTGTCTTGTTTTGGAATAAATAATTACGTCATCTAAGTACACTAGGCATATATTATTATTAATTTCATTTTTAAGAACGTTATTCATCATTCTTTGAAAAGTTGCGGGTGCATTTTTCAAACCAAATGGCATTCTGAGAAATTCATAATGTCCATTAGGGGTGCTAAACGCTGTCTTCTCAATTGACTCGTTATGCATTCTTATTTGATGGTACCCTGACGTAAGGTCTAAAGTACTTAAATAATTATTACCTTGTAATTTAGAAAATAACTCGTCTATGTTTGGTAAAGGAAATTTGTCTGATTTGGTAATTTCATTTAAACGACGATAGTCGACAACCATCCGCCATTTTTGTTTACCGGACTGATCTAATTTCTTTTTTTATAATATGAACTGGTGATGCCCACGGAGATTCCGATGGCCTAATTATATTTTCTTGTAATAATTTTTCTACTTGTTTATTAACTTCCTCTTGTTGACTTGAGGTAACCTAAAGGGACGTTGATAAATAGGCTCTTCAGAATTAAAATAATTTTATGATAAATTACTGAAGTTGCACTATTTGTTACATCTTCCGTAAATAAATCTGCATAAGTTTGACATAGATCTTCTATATTTAAATAATCTTCATCCGTCATATGAAAAATAAGGATTTCTTTCCTGGTAATGTCAATTTTCTTTCCTTTAAATCAATCTTTGCTTCAATCTGTTCTATCATTTCTGTACCCATTAAAATGTCATACTTAGGACTAAAATCATAGATGTAAAATTTATGTGTACCCTGCTTATCGCCAAAATATTTTCGCCAATAAGGAGTTTCAATTAAGCCGTTATGTTTTGTTACACCGTGAGATGTTCTAACAACAAATTCACTAGGTTTCCAATTTTTCCTAAAATATTTAGCTGCCTTATTTGTTATAAATGATCTCTGACTACCTGTATCTATTAATATCCTAAGTTTAGGCTTATCTGTTTCAAATATGGTAAATAAGATTTTACGTAATTAAATTCTATTATTCTTGGTTTATAGGAGGATTTTCGTAATAATCGGTAATTTCCTCTAAAAAATTATCCGAAGGTTCCAAATTTTCATTATATTCTGACTCACCTGAATAATTCGTATTTTCATTTTCACTGTTACTTGACTCACTTTTTTCTGGATGATAAAACACTTCTTCCGCAACAAAACCTTTTCTCAAATTTTTTGTGCAGTGTCATTGAAATTACAGTTTGATACATAAATTTGGTCATGATATGGTAAACTATTGCGTAATGTGTTTTGTGTCATGTTTATGTATGGCTCCATTACCTCATCTATTAATTGCTTATTAGAATACTTATCAGCTAATTTACTCTTAATAAAGAAAAGTTTTTGCTTCAAATCAAAAATTAAATCTTTATAACTAGATTTTCTTTTTACATTGGATAATTCTATAAGTAGTGTATTGAATTCGCGATTATCTCCGCATTCACTTTTTAAAGTGGCAACTATATTGTGCCATAGGAATTGGTGATCCACCATTCCTACACTCATGGCTGCTTTGCCTTCTAATTTACTAAGTAATAACATAATGTTTTCTGGTTTCTCGCCTACGACGTCTAACCAGTGTTTAGCGTTATTTATAAAATTGTATAACATAAATGGTTCGCCATCATACGAGGGAACAAAACTAATTAAAGTTTTTGGGTCCATAGTGGATTTAACTTTCTTATAGAAATGTTTACCACAGGGGCCTTCTATAGAGCTGCGTATTAACACGGAGCTAGATTCACCCGATATCGTACAAAGATAAGGGTCTTAACCACTACAACTAACCTTATTTTTAAGTAACAAAGTTGCTGGTTTGAGGATGGGTTTTGCAGGATTTTTAAAAGGAATCATGCAAAAAGGGTACTCACAACTGCAGCACGATGTTAAAATGCATCAGCATGGCTTCTTTATCTTCTTTTGACAAAATTTGTTATTGGATTCGACTCGGTTGATAGACTTGAGAGCCTCGTGTAGATCTTCTAGACCAAGTTGTAGATAACTTGTGGGCTTGCTAGGTGTAATCTTGCGCGCACCGAGCCCCACGTTGGGCGCCAGTCAAAATAACTGAAGCAACTAATGCTTTAAAAAAATAATTTATTCAATAAATTTACAAATATTAGTACAATTTAAGGAATTAAACTACTCTAAGGTTGACGAAGTAATGGTTGCTGGTTTGCTGCTGGTCTTCGCTTTTATACTTTTCATGTTCTTTGTTTCTTGAAGACAAAGGGTGTCTCCAATATCGTCAATTATCCTTGTCATGCAGACGCTTTCCAATGACTTGTTATTACATTTGTTCCGAGGAAGATTCCAGTTATGCTATTAGCTTATGGTTTCCATAAACTGTCTCTCGTCTTTCGTTGTCCACGGAGTGATAACCGTTGGTGTCAACTGTCGCATTCCAATGTCTGTATCTACTGGTGCTGCTTTATAAGTTATTATATTTTTAGTTAAGTCAATATTGTGGGGTGGTTTACTTACATATAATTTGGCTGGATTTATTCATTCTTCAACTTACTCCTTTTCACCTTAGGTGACTTTTATGCTCGACATTCCAACTTCTTAGTCGAGATATGTAGAGAGATGTAGAGATGTCCTGTAAAATAATGTATTGATCGTTTTTGATAATCCATAATACTTTGAAAGGAAACGAATTCGATTTTATTAACTCGAACTGCCGCAGTTGCATATACATATTCAGGGGTGTCGGACTGTTCACCGAAAACCTTTTTGTCGAATCCCGTTTCTTAAGCGCCATATACCGAATATTACCGAAGATGAAATATCTTCGATAGTAATTTTTTCGAACGCCATGTATTCTAAAGGTAAAGTCAAAGTCAAAAACATTTATTTCAAATTAGGCTTACAAAAAGCACTTATGAACGTCAAAAATATAATAAAAAACGATTAAAATACTAAACTAAAAATATGAGTTTTGATGCTTTGAAAAAAAAGCGCTTCAGTGGTTTGGCCTGTTGAGAAAGAAGCACTTAAGAAAACTCAACAGTGTAGCCTTTTTTTTAAAAAATCCTTAATGTAACAATATATCATAAACACTGAAATAGCTGAGCAGTTTAAGGCCACGGATTTTTTCACATAAATATTCGTCAATAGTGTAGTACCCTTTTTTAGAAAGGTGTTGTTTGATTCTTAAACATATGAAAGGGCAATCTACAATATTTTGCGGTACCTTATGAAAAACTTTATACATCTTCCTATAAAACATTTACCTATTTTATGTAGTCTCAAGTCCGGAACAGCAAGTTTGTTTTTATTCCTAGTATTAAAATTGTGTGAATCACAATTTTCTTAAAGGTGTTATAGTATTTACGAACATAAATTAAATTTTCATAAATATATTGCGATGCTACAGTCATTATATTTATTTCTTTAAAAAGTTCCTTAAGAGAGTCACGTGGTCTAAGGTTGTTGATAAAAGAATAGCTCTTTTTTGTAGTACAAATATTTGAATAAGAAAATTATCTACATAATTCAATCAACAAATATTATTCAAAGTAAATATATAAAAAGTCGTTTATGTAATGTAGTGTAAAGGAGCGAGCCCTTAGCACTTCAAGTATGTTGATGGTCTTATATGTGGAACAAAAGATCATCATCAGCACATTAAACGTCCCCACGGGCCAAGTGCGGAATGGATGACTTCACACACACCTTGGAATCACTTTGCAGGCGTGCATTTTCCTTCACTGTAAGAGCGTCGGATAACGTACATATATTTTCGAAAATTCAATAACAACATTGGTACGTGTTGGATTTGAACCTCAGCCCTCTCGGTAGGAAGGCGACAGTCTACACCATTGAGCCACCGACGCTCTAAAGGAACAAAAGGTGTTATGTATAAATTATGAGTTTATACGATTGCAACTGTTTCTACGTACATAGTTATATTTCGTAATTAGTCTGCGTTCAAAGTAGATTGCTAACTAGGCATAAAATAAAGTATAGGTATTCAACCGTACATGTAATATGTACGCAATTAACCCTTAATGGTCGTTTTTTTTTACTTTTAAAAAAATATATATAAAATAAAAAATATAGTCATAGACATGTCTAGGAAAAATGAGTAAAAAATCTAGACATAAATTAAGTATCCTTTTTTTTGTAATAATGTGAGTGTTGTTTATAAAATAATTGCGCATTTATTGAGATTTTTGCAAGTATGGGTAAAATAAAAGTGGATATTGTTGTTTAAATGTATTTATTTATTCTTCATTATGATATTTATAAAAAAGATACTTTTTTGTATACATAAAGATACACGACATTTTTGGCCATTTTGGACTTTGCACCTCTGCTTGCTTATCCAGCCAAACTGCCATGACATGTCTGATCTGACGTCTTTCAAAGGAATTGCTTGAGCTGGTCCTAGAATTCTTCATTACAAATTCTCTTTGTATTGTGCTCCACTAGGTCGACCACGTTTAGAACCCAATTTGCAGAGGGTTTCAGCAAAGTCTAGTCTAAATGTACCGAAATTGAGAAGTTGATAATTTCCTTTTATTATTACAGTACATGCGTTGTAGCATGGTGCGTATGACACTTTCAGTAACATTTCGTTTCACTCTTGAAGTTGACGCGATTTACAAATTATGACTTAGTATTTCAGCTGTACCACATTCGTAATATATTAACTCATTAATAAATGTAATAACCTAAATTTAACCCTGCCAGAATGTACTATCTATAAATAAAATCAAATTGAAAGAAAAATTAAGCAGTACTTTGTGCGTATAACGTAACGCCAGAGTAATTTAGTGATGGGGTGTACTGATACGATGGATGGTCGATATTTTTATAATAAAAACTTAATTTTGTATGTAGTCTAAACTTATATCAGAGTCAAGACTTCTGAACTGTCACTATATTCATCATCTGAATCTGTAACGCATATTATTAATGATGACTCCATTAGGTTGTCAATATGAATGTCACGATCCCAATCAGACATGATGTCCTTTTTTGTTTTATCCACGACCTTTGACCAGTCTTCAGGTTGAACATTGTGACGGCATCTTGTAGTAGACCTAATCTTATTTGCCGTAAATGGTGGCGAAGTATTATTTCTTGGCAGCGTGTCCTAAAATAAACAGACTGGAAACGTAATTCAATTCAGTCAATAATCAAATAATCAATCTGTTTTTCATAAAGCTCAAATGGGAAATTAAAAAAACAACATACCTTTTACTTGGGCCAAATTAGCTACATACAGATTGTATGGCAATGGTAGGGGTGGTAGTCGAAGGACCTGGTGACCTTTTTTTCTTGCCATCTCGTCCAGAGCATAGGTAGAGTTGGGCTTATGACGCCGGACTAAGGCAATAATCTCCGCCTTTAACATGCTCATATCTGCTGTAACTCCGTTTTCATTGAGCCAATTCACCAACTGCTTTTGCGATTGGATTGGTTTAAGGGGTTTATTAACTTGTACGAAATGGTAAGGTGCGTTGTCATTATTATGGTCGTAGATTCTTTTAAAATTATTTAATAGACCTATGAACCAATTTCTGAATTTTCGTAGTTATCTCCTCATGATACTTCGTAGTTTTTATTGACTTAAAAGCCAGCAAACATTAGGACGAATCCACTTGCTGTACAGCGTGACAGAATATAGGCTTTCGCCTTTGCCCTCCGGCACTTTAGTACACGCTTGTACCGTATCGTCGGTCAATTTTTTTTTGTCGTTTCATCCAAAATACAACTTTGTTCCAATCACGTATGTTTTTGGCCTTCCTTATAATGTACATCTTGCAGGGCAATGTCAGTTCTCTCCATAAAAAATCTCCGTTTGTTATTTTTTTGTAAACAGCAATATCTTTTAAACTTGCCGCACGAAGTAATACCTCCCTTGAACAGGTCAGCTTCTTTCAATGATTTTAGAAGCTTAAGCAATGTGGGCAGCTCCATTCTTCTATAATAATCATAAATATGATTTCTTATAGCATCCTTAGCAAAATCTTCTAAATTTAAAGATTAGCTTCCCTTGGTCCGTTTTTTGTTGGTGTCGATAATTTATTTTCAGACATCCCTTCTCAATCAAATTTGTCACGTGTTATACGCGAAACAGTATTGCGGCCAATATCAAGAGCTTCGGCTACTCGTTACACATCGATTTAATGGTAACAAAGGTCCATTATTTGTAGTTCTCTTCTAAGTAGTTCGTCGTAGGCGAACAACAAACTCCCTAGCCGACTACCCAAAACAGTTTTTTTGTATGCTTAGGCATGGTAATAACAAGAAACTTTACAAATAAAAAAAAAACTCAACAAACTCAGTATAAAATTAACGAAAATGAAAACTAACAATTTAACCAAAATGAACCCAAACAATGAAATCGAAATACGTCACATACAAGGCGCTAGCACTCGTACAACTCGGTCAAGTTAACTACGTACCTGGCAGCCGTGACGTCACATTGATGCTGTGGTACAGAGTGCAAAAAAGATGGTTACACATTATTATTATATATAAAAAATAAAAGTCAGTATATTTCGTAATAGCTGCATATACAATTTTTATTACATTATCAATAAATTAAACTCGTTTTTAACCGAGTTATGTAGGTTTATATTCTCTAGCTATATGATTGACAGGAAATAATACAAAGTAGTTCAATTTTAAATCGTATATTTATAAAAAAAAATACCTATTATAATAAATAAATAGCAGAGACTAATCACTATCGCTGAGTAATTCGACGCCTGACATTTCGCTATCCCTCTCGTTCATTTCATTTTCAGTGTCGCTCTCTTCTCCTCCTAGGGATATTATTATCTCTCGTATATTATCATCTTCGAGGTGATCTTTCTGCCAATATTCGCGTTCAAGCTCTCTATATGGTTAACTTCTTTTTTCCGGTCGGATACCGTAATAGAATTTAAGGCTTCTCTAGAAAGATTTTCAATTTCTTTTTCGCTTTGATCTATGTTTTGCTCTGCCACCCTTTGCTTAACCAGGTTCCAGATATATTCTATAGGATTAATATCACAGTGGTAAGGTTGGCAGACGTAAAACTTCATGGCCATGCTGTTTCATGAGTTCATCACAACATATGTTTTCGGCGGTTTATTTTTTGATATGATAGAATATAACTCTCTTTTTGTAAAGTTTTCATTGAAAGCAATTTTGTTAGCTCGCAGCCAATCCTGCATTTAGCTTTTTAAAGACGAACTCACAGGTGCCTTTTTTATACTGAGTCGAATGATACGGCGTTGTCATGACGACAATCCCATTCGGCGGCAAGTTCGGTATCAATTTCTCCTTAAGCCACTTCATAAAATTACTCGTGTTCATCTTGTGATGGTAGTCGACAGTAGTACTTTAACATTTATACATTAATTCGGCGCTAGGAATGAAACCATGTTCTCCCCCGGCATGGACAAGAATCCAGCGCAACATTCACCCGGGACAGCCCGGGTTAACCCGGGTTGTCCCGGGTTTTGAACTTGTACTCTAACGGCCGTTCCCTATAT